>JAHZMV010006598.1:0-14072 GCA_027743765.1 Coecobrya sp. COE2
GGTTTGTTGGCTATATTATCACCAAGTGTTACAGGCGGATCCTCCAACAATGAAAATATTTTTTTCTCGATATGTCACGTAATTTTTATTCCAACAAGGAGTAGGTCGGTCTATAGTTTATAGTCTATGGCGGAAACGGAAGAAGGCTGGTCGGAAGAATGTTTTAATGTGCTGTACTTGTTGGATATCAATTTCGGCAACACTGATCAGCCTTTATTCTGGGCTGAGCATTGGTCCATAGTCACATTAACAATAAGCCAGAATCTGTAACAAAAGTTTACACCAGTGCCCCAGGGGTAGCAGATCTGAAATGAATTCAATGGGAATTCATTCAAACATTTGAACGCAAACAGCAAGGAAATTTTTTTTAGAAGAGCATATCGGTAAACCAGAAAGGAACGGACAGACTGACAAACCAATATTATAAAGTTACCTTGATACTACTTACTATTAGTACTCGTGTTCAAATAATATCAATATTGTCTTCTTTATGACATCTATGATACCTATAGGTAGTTTTAATTCCTTACTCCCTGAAATTTGAACTGTAACGAGATAGCGTCTCGACTACCTAACGTTGCCTAGTTTGCTGATTATGTATGTATGTATTATTATTACTATTACATTACACTGATCGACCTCAGGGCATCAATGTTAACAGTGAAATTGATGTTGCCAAGAAGTAGAACGACCGACATCCTATACTTTATGAAGCGGGACCCTGCCTAAAACAAAACAAAGATGTAATATAAACCAACTAAATTGGAACCTTGACTTGTTTTTCCATATTTTTCTGATCTAATACATATTACGCAACTTAACTTACCTATGTACATAATGAAGATAATCTTCTCGGTCCGTGGATGTGGCCTTCGAAAACGAAAGAATAGATGAGTTACAAGCAGATTGCAAACGCTTTTTAAAAGTAATATATAGTGGGTACTGGGGTTGTCTGCAAAGTTATTTGGTGCATGAGATGTGATATTTTATGACATTCATTAAAACAACAATCAAGTGTTAAGAATTTGTGCGTTCATATGCAGGAAAGAACGGATGTTCTATTGCAATATTATCGAAGTATGTATTTCGGAAGTCAGAAATTCATAAGAAACACGTTTAGGTGTCCACTGTCAATATGCAATATATGTTCGTTTAAAAAATTAAATTATAATCCAGTCATCACCAATCTCTGATAAGGCTGAAAAGTGTGATGTGAAAGTTGACACTATAATGACGTCACAGCTAGAGAATTCGCATGGTGTTATCGCATACGTTGCCGGATGGCTTCACAGACATTTGAACATCTAGACGTTAACTGTACGGTCACTTCACCCACCCCCGTCAGCATTATAAATTTACTTGCGCTTTTACTAAAGTCAATCGTCTCCTTGAGCTTTTTAGGACAGCATCAACTGAAAAAGGAAGCAAAAGAAAGAAGGAAGTTTGGTAAAATGAACAAAACAAGTTTCGTAAGAGAGGATTGGAAGGGCAAATAAGATTCCATTCTGCTATTCAATTGTGCATACATCGTACTGTCCCTCGACTCTCTGTCAGAGTGTTGACTTTCCAAAAATAGAACAGAAGGAAGCATTTGAAGGCCGTTATTGCTCGAATGGCAATGGTACTTTGGAAAAAGTTTTTTTCTAAATAAAAAATTGGTTTATAGTTTCACTACCATTATAAACCAGCATAAATATAACATTTTAGTCAGTTTCAGACTTTCGATGTATTCAGTTGAAACAAGAATTAATAATATTTTCTTATGAACAGTATATACTATTATGTGTAGGTATATAGCTATGTACTAGCTGAAATGCTGACACATTTAAAGAAAACTTAATACTACATGTGACTCTGTGACCTAATCTGATGGGTGCTATAGGACAGATGCCCACAGATTGTGTCGCATCAAGTCATACCTGAATGTGAGTGGCTTTCACTATGAAAACTTTATATCACGGGGTATGTACAAAGTGTATATGTCAAATAATGTGTTTCTGGATCTAATTTTATATGTTCACTCAACCTATAATTCATGTATCTCTCGCCCCACACCAAAAGTTCAGTAAAGTAATTCTTCTAAATATGTGTAGATGATGATGGAGAATATCGCCAATTTCCAAGTTTTTCGTAAAATACTAAAGCAACTTTAATACTCGATTTGGAAGAGTTTTAATTTATTCAAAATTAATTCAGAGAATTTGGAAGACCGTGTAGTCTTGGTATCTAATTGACAAATCTAATTTAAAAAATAATGAATTACTACTTTTAGGAATATGGCCTATTTGTATTGAGATTTAGAATTTTGAAATTGTAAAGTAAATAAACTACATAGTAGCAAAAAAAGTTCCATGACTAAATTCATATTCATGTTTTGATTTTACTTTGTTTGTAACGAGTAACGACCATTCTTCTTTATTTATGGGTGAATGAAATCTATATTTGGATACTTTGGCCTGTGATGGGTACATTTACTTGTATAAATACCTATGTAAGTACGCACACAATGTTACACACCACGTAACTTTACATACATACAGTTGTTTTGTAGTTTTTCCACCCACTACCCATTCTGATGAAGCTTAATGCGAATAAAGACAACGTAACTCACTGTAGACTGTAGAACATCAAACAAAGTTCGTTGGAGTGTAAGTGTCAACATAAATCAGTTCATTGAGCCACGACAGCTCAATAAATCCAGGGTTCTCATATAATCGAACCTAAACTAACTGCTTTTCAAATTCAAGCAATCTCATGCAAGTATAACGAAATCATAACAGGGATATATAAACTATCGATAAAATGTTCTCTATAAAACAGACTAGCGATATTTATAATATTCCCCTTTTTATAAAAAGTCATTCTATAAACACGAATGCTCGAAATATGAACGTCGGTTTATTGTACATGAAGTCCGAAAGCGTAATAGTTCGAATTCATGAGTGATAAAAATCACCTCATCGATCTTCACATATATCACAAGTAAGCGGAACATATTTCTTATGGAAAACCCTGTTTCCGGTCGAACTGTAACTATACTAACGATTTTGTAGTAGATATTTGACCCAATTAATTCAGCATAAGAAAAATTAGAAAAAGTTATCAATCGCTGGTGAATATTGTTATGAGTTAAATTTAAATAATGTTACTGAAGCGATGAATCTATTGTAAAATTTTATAAACTAATTTACCAACATTAACGAGACATTGACTACATGAACATTTTTTAATTTGAAAATTATAAAAAGACTCACATCGTCTTACGGGTATTTTTCCATTCCAAATTGATTTACCTGAAGATTTTCTACAAAAACAAGTTAAAATTCACTGTCGGTAGAAATACCTACACCTATTCATGCACCGCATGAAAACAAGACAATTCCAGATTCTCATCTTTATCATATTACTGGTAAAGCTGAAATATACATATTCCTTGGCTGGTTTTCCTAAGGAAATCCACATGTCATGAGAAAAGAAAAATCCACAAAAGAAAACAATTCAATGGAATCACAAAAGATGGAAATAGAAGTGGGATTTCCACTAGTCCCGGTTTGAAGATATGTCACAAAATATCAGGAATATCTGTATTTAATAGACCACCCGCTGGTTGATATTCCGTTGATTATTATTGGTATTAGCAGTAAGTGGATGTACCTATGTACACCTGTTCTGTTCATCATTGCTCACCCGATTATCTAAAAGTATACCCTAACAGAAAAAGTATCAAGGTCACTCCTTTATGTACGTACACATTCGAGGTAGGTGTAGTCTACTTGATGGTGATAAAAAGACAGAGGAGAAGATCCCTTTGAATTCTACAATCATGCATTCTTTTGTGCTCAAATGGTATTATTACAGTGAATACATGTTGAACGAGCAGACATTGTGCGTAAAGAGAAAGCAGAGAAAATAGTTGGGGCGTAGTATGTCTGTTATGGTAGCGGTTGAGGTGTTTAAGTAAGTGGTAGCGTTGTGAAATCATATACGTGGGAAAGAAAGTAGTTTTCCTTGGCTTTCTCCTGAAGTCCCGTCGACTGTTTTTTCTCCCTTTGTGCTGCTGAAGAAGAATGAAACGAACAAACAACATGTAAATACATACGAATTTCGGACTGATACTTAGGACAACGACACGATGAGTATGTTTGCATCCATATGTATATGCCATTTATTGTGGAGGATGTGCTTTGGGATTTAGAACAATGAACAGGAATTATTGTGAATGTAAAACTTATTGCTTTCTCTCGAAAACGATGACGAATTCAGTAGGCGTGGGTAAATACCTTTGCAAGGTGACATGTCATGTATGTACATGTATTTTCGTTTTTTATTTGTCAGCAAATGCGACACATTTACAATACAATTATCACAATGACTGCACCTTGGTGTATATGTTATGTCATGAGCCACGATGTGTGGGCGCACTGGTATGTAATCAAGGTTACATTATTTTATTCGCTAAAATGCTTCAGCTTCATCTCGTTCCATTAGCAAACACACAAAGTGGCCACTCATGAGAAAATATTTTTGTATTGTGATTTCAAACATTAAAAAAATTCTGAATATCATATTATGGTAGAGATGGAAACTACTCTAAACGTAATCTATTCTGTTTGCATGAACTCTTCCATATACACACTAGTAATCTAAGTGATGTTTTAACAAGATAGTCATTGGACGTCAGAGAAATATTTATGTAGATCTAGTAGCAGGCCTGCTGTTTTTGTGTGTTTACTTCCTAGAAATAGTAGCGTAAACAAAAACGTTCACACGACAATTAACTAATAGCTGTAGAGCTCTTGTTCTCGTGAAAGCTTTTGGAGTGGGCGCAAGAAACAATTAGAAGCCAGTATACATGTAGTAAATAAATTGGCATGTCTTTTCAGGATGAAGCACAAGGTCTAACATAATGGTACATAAATATAAATAACTGCATTTTATTTGTGTTTGCCTGTATGTGTATCATATTACTTGGTCAACAAAATCCTTTTCAGCCATTCTTTGTTAATCATCAACCGCATCATGAAGCGACTTCATTTTTCTATAGGCAAGGTTGTGTACAAATAGACTTATCTGTATTTCACTGGGAAATAAAGGAAATGGGAGATACTAAAGAAGAGGAATAACGGATATTACGTAGATTGACATAATATAAAATTACCCGGTCCTTAATGGTTTCCAGTGGATGGATGTAGACTACTCTGAATTATGTGATGGCGTGTACTGTTTTAAAACATAATTATTACAAGAATGTGTAAAGATTCTTTGCCAAGTAAAGTGCAGATTTTGCCAAGAAATTGCATAATGTGTACATACAGGTTTTGTGTATACAAATATTTAAGGAAATATGTAAGAGGGATTTTTTGTAAATGCGATTTTCATCTATGTATGTAGTCCAGTCCACAACATCATAGTAAATAACCTATCCCAAAAATGAACATATTGCAATTGGTTGATTGTGCTCTTCATACAAGTTAGCAAAATTATGTTGCAACCACACATATCCCCCAAAGCTACAAATGCGGTCTTCTATGGGCCTCCATGTGAAATTTCAAACGACCAGATTTTTTCTATTGTTTGAAATAGGAAACAAGCATATATTTATATAACGAAAATGAGAAATCGATAGCCGTTGTTAACCAGTTAGACAGGAAAGGAGAAAGAGAGAAAGCATGAGAATATAATAATGGTGTAAGTTAAAGTTTCATCTATCTGTATGCTGCTTATTCACCATCCTCCAGAATTTGTAACAAACTTTCTTTGTCACAGTTGACCCTTTTCACTTTTCTCTGGTATACTAGTGCTCATTCTATCTAACTATAATTTAAGAATCATCAATGGCTAAATCGCTAAGTTTTAAAGAAATGGAAAAGCAAAGAGTTGCTCAAAAATGTTGCTTCCGATAAAATCATGTAACTTAATGATGACGTTTCTTATGATTAATTTAATAATCTTGATGGCTCTTTTCTTGTTTTGTTTCTCAGGCTCTGGATCGTCATGACCCGTCTTGCAACGAGTTAAATGACGCTGTCTACATGGAAAGCCAAGCGTTCCTCATGCATGAAATTATGAACGATGGAATGGCATTCTGTTCCATCATGTAAAAGAAAGAAGAAGAAATACCAACTCAACGTCTGCAATCAACCTTGATCAATTTTGGTGCGTTTTATTTCACCCAGATATTTTTCCTTTAAATGAAAGGATGGAGATGAAGAATAATGACGAATGACATGCATGAAAGTGTGCAAAAATAAATTACCTACATGTAGAAAAACGTGTGTATATAAGTATATTTGTGTCAAGTGTACTATTGTATACAGCTATTAATATTTTATTACGAGAAGGTATACTGCAAAAACTATTACAATTATTTATTGTCATTACGTAAGATATATTAATGTGCTTCAATCACAGTGCTTAAAGCAAAGAACAGTAATAATTCTTATATACACGGTTAAGCCTAGGCCATCACCAAGAAACGTTGGAGATTCTCTACAGCCAAATTACCAAACACTCTTACCAACCGGTTGTTCTCAATACTCGCCTAGGTTTTCAGCTACTGAATACTGTGATGTTGCTAAGTACCGTAGTTTCATTATTATATGATTTGTGGTGTTCGGAAGGAATTCCATTTGATTTAGTACTGGACAATTTAAGTATAAAATTTGCGTGCTAATTATGCTAAATATACACATTTTAACGGATATTTTTCGTAGAAGGGAAATGGTCTATAATAATATAATGTAGACATATGCGAAAAACACCACATTTCATTATTTATGCACATTTCTGTTCAGTTAACTTAAATGAACTAAAAATAATATATTATTATTTATGGAATGTATTACGTGTACACATTTACTGGTATGATGTTCTCACATATATAGCTACGTCAGTGTTATAATGCGTAAGTATGTAGTAGTAAAAGTGTGTACCTACACACCAATCTACTCTCATCAAAGCGACATGGGTGATCGTTAACTTTATACTAAAATATTTCTAAAGCAAATAAAATAATTTACAGACAGGTAAATAAACATTGAGCCGTAGGCAACTGAAGTTCGGTTACAAGTAAGCATATTTGAAAGCTGAAAGTAAAAATATAAAAAAACTGCAAATGGGAATGGGGGTGAAATAAGTTTAGTTGGTAAGGTGGGTGGAGCACATGATTTATGAAAGGTTATAGAACCCGTACATTCATTACATTAATTTTCCACAAAAATATTACGCAATAGTAATATAGGTGAGATGGGGCGAAACAAGATTTACATTTATATACCAGTACAAATAGCTTTCTGGTTGTCCACCGAATCTTGTTTCCGCCAACGCACATGAAGATTCAGGAAGGCAAAACATACTTCGCATTCTTCAAAGAAACTGATTTTATAAAGTTATGTCATTATGTGATGCGAGGAAAGGTGCGTCTAGAATATTTCGTATTACATACTTTGCTTCAACCTTTATTTGAACCTATTTGAATTCCGTTTGAGTGGGTGAAACCTTATCGTTTGGCACATTTGACGCATGAAAACACACGTTACGTACTTTATTGCTTATGCAAAATATTACATCATCTAGGACACTAGACACACATACAAACACGTGTCTCTCCATGTACATGTAACAGATAATTTATTGGACCACCGATATATTATATTATAACCGGCTAGTTGGAAACCAACGAATTTATCGTCATATTACGCGGAAGAAAGACCAACAAGCATTATTTACTGGCACATTGTGTTGATTTTCTGTTGTATGTATACCTATGTGTGCTTGCAACTCTCAAGAGAAAACGGGAAATAAACGTTCATTCATTCTAACAGGATACCACTTTCCCACAATCCCACACCTTGTCTATGTTATGCAAATTAAATGAGAAAAATCCATTAAAATGCTTCAGCACTTCAGCAGTCTTAGTATAATTACCGTTGTATGAAAATCGACTGGTGAATGGGGATGTGTATGTGTGAAATTCTCCATGAACTATTTCCTACTAGCTTGTCACTTTGTCACATAACATGAAAAACACAAAATAGCAGCTCAAACGGAAGATTAGTGAATTTACTTTCCTACCACTATTGCGAAAAGTTGTCTATCCTGATTCTCCCGTCCCACTATACTTCTAACTCGTCTCCTTTCGCGGAAAACTTAATTGATAAGCAACAGCAATTTCCATGTTTGTAAATGAAACCGAGGGCTCGTTATCTTTGTGCATCGGAGGATTGAATAATTGATGTTTTAAGAATTAATGTATATATTTTGTATTCAATATCGTTTCTAATCTACTCTGAAATCTAGCGAGCTATATTGGTTTCAACAAACTTGATTCGGTTAGTAATGATTGAAAAAAGTAAGATTGTTTTCGTAAGAATATTTAATATGACAATTTGTGTACTTAAGTATAGCAATATTCTTCATGCAATATTTTTCAATTTTATTTTTGTGCTAGCACTTATTAATTATTGACACTGCATTAGTATTAGGGCTTTCTATCCTGAAGTCGCGTCCTACAAATAATAGACGAATTCCACGTGCTTTATACCCAAGTCCGATCCGTTAAAATGTTACGTTACAAAGAAGCAAAATACCATGCAGTATGTAGTTAAGTACTTTGTTTCAAAATTCGGATTAGTGATTAGGTAATTCTCTCCCCAATGTTTGAGACAGTATGAGTGTACTTATGAGTTGGTTGAACCAATGGTCGCTTGATTTGAAAAATGAAATGTGTTCTGCTCCTAGGTTAATATTTAATGTTAATATTTAATATGTATTTGAAATATAGGTTGCATTTAAACCAAACAACTAAAACACAAGTAAAAATATATTGATGTGTTTCTCAAATAAAAATAAGTTCGTATCGTAATTCGTAATGGATCACACAACTAAAACTTAGTTTATTTAATAGTAAAATAAATTTGACCATCGTTTGTACTCAAATGGATTAGTACCGGTGAACTAATAATAACGTTACGAAGTTCAGTTTCGTACTTACAACAAGTTATTCGGATTTATTATCTTATCGAAGCAGTTTTAGATTAATCGTCTTTTAGATGAATTTGGAATATCCAAATCTAGAGGTGCGTTGGTCATGATAAAAAATATAATCATGGTGCTTACAAGTATTCTGCTACAGACAGACGCAGACTCATACGATATTACATTTTTTAGCAAAACTATGGCCGAGCTGGACTTGTGCCATCACACAGGTTACATTTCCACGGTACAAGTAAATAGGAAAATCGAGTTTTAGAGATAATATTTCTGGTAATACGGAATTACGGTTATTTTACAGTATATTTGCTAATAGAAAGGAAACCTTCGAAACAAAATATTCTATTAAATAACTAACAATCGTATATTGCATAATAATAAATAATGATCGTGTCGTGCTATTTTTTGAAGTAAAAAGTAATGATATAGAGTTTATTTAAAAAGTAATACGCTCTCGTGGCAATTTTAGTCCCTGAATAATTAATTTAATGATGATGATATTATGGGATCTAATTGACATTATTTGCAATACATGTAAGATGTCATTTACTTAAATATATGTAAATTCACTCTACTTTAGTAGCTGAACAGAAAGAAATAATTTGTAACAGAATGAGTGTGAGTCTGGTGAGACATTGCGCGCTATTTTATCCAATCCTAGATAATATTCAGTAGCTTATTTTTATTTTATATAGTTTTTTCCTTTTGTAAGATAAAATCTGTATAAAATTGATACACAATATTTTAATTCAATCAGTGCTGCAATGCAAACTTTCATAGCTTAATCTTTGGCATGTATAAAAATAGCTTGTAACTTTCACTTTGGTGTTACTTGTTACTTCATACTTTACATTTTATGCTAACAGGACTTCACAAAGAAAAATGGAAATTATAGAAATCGTAAAAATAATGGTATTTGGTACATGGTTCTTGATCTGAAGATATCAGAATTTATAAATGTTATAGCAATGAAATTAGCATAAAGCAAAAAGACTGCAGTTTCAGTACATGATTTGTAGAAATTATAGTAATGTTGTTGAGGAAGTAGAAATGTTATCTTATCATCGAAACATTGTCTGCAACATGTACAGACTTTACACAAACAAGACTCTAACCCTTCTTTCTAAGAAATTAAACTTTACTTACAAATAAATCTGTTTGGTACAACATCAAGACCTTTGAAGTAACAAAGCCACAAGTAGAGAAACATTGCAGGGTGCTATATAGAAGGTTGCGTTTTCATAACAACATAGGATTCATAGGATACATTTAGCGATTTCATGGTTACTGTACAAAAGAATAATGTACCAATTATCAGTATTTTCACGTTTTCCACATTAAAAGTTTAGATATTTTGTCAATGATGTAGCATTTTTAATTTAACCTCTCCAGTTTGCATTGCTTAGCCAAATAGTATTGTACTTCAAGATGGTGTTAGGATGGTGTGGATGAACATGTAGCTATTAAAGAAACTAATTATAAAATATATTATTATTATTCAAATGACTAACGATAAGTCAAGTCGTTTTTTCATCGCTTCGAGCGTCAATAATGAAGCAACAGAAATTGTCATTAGTGCTTGTATGGTACCGTATCTACTTATACGCATGAGCTAAAAATGTTTACAAATACAAATGAACGCTGAAAACCCTTGTTACAAGTAAAAAACAATCGAAATAATTACAAAATGGAGATTTGCAAATATTGAAATATGTAATCCTATATTTGTGTGTTTGATTAACAGAAATAAAAGTAAAGTTTTATAAATAAAAATGGTGTAGCTGAAATTGTTAATATGCATCCAAAAAAACTAAAGATTTTTATTTTATTTTCCAAACCTTAATACATACTGTACATTGGATATTTACAAGGTCAAAAAGTCACTTCTATGCAAATGAAGGAATCATGTTTCCGACAAAAAATAGGATTGAATTAATACCATGTTTGAATAGTGATAATCTAAGCTAAAAATAGGATTTGATGCCTCTTTGCCTAAATGGGTAAGTCCAAATTATAAACATCACAGTAACTTTTCAATTAGTTGGACGCATGAGGCATAACTGTAACGGATGTTATATTGACTCTTCACTAAAATGACTAATACGTTACCTCTAAGCAAAAGCAACTAGTAAGAAAAAATAGTCATTTCTAACAAATAATTTGCAAAAAGCGACTACAAACTCTAAAATTCCATTGTGTTTTATTATACTTTCGTGATCGTTCGAAATATCGTGACAAAGTAAATTGATGATTTTGATCAGTCTAATAAATGAGTTAACGAGGCTTCTGTTGGGTAGAATTTCCATTCCACGTTCCCAAATCGTCATCGGAATCGCTCTCCTGATTCCTTAGCCGATGAACGTTCCCATCAGACGTTCTATTGGATCAAATAATATATTGTTATAATATAAATTTTAACAAAGAAAATATCACAGAATAAGTGTGTTTATTGATTCAATGAAACTTACTTACCTCTTGTCGGGGTTTACATTACGTTTACGAACATCTTCAGAAGAACTAGAGGAAGGCCCAGCTCCACTACCAGGTTTTCCCAAATTTCCAGGTCTTGCTGATCCAGAACCTGAGCCACCTAACCGATTTTCACCTCGATTTACGGTTCCTGATCCACTGGTTGATGGTTGACTGTTATCATTTCCACTACCGGCAGCAGGCAAAGCACGTTGTATCATTCCAAATAAATATGTAACAGGATATAACAGATATCCTATTAGGGTCGTAAACCAAGCCCATATACCCTCACCAGTTCCTCCCGATGTAGCACCAAAAACTTTTCCTCCGGCCTACGATTTTTAAATGATCGCATGTTATTTTACATTACAGCGTCAAGTTTAAAATTCAATAATATTAAATTTTCTGTTAAACCTACCGGGATAACTAAAAGAGCAGCAGAAGGTAGAAGGCCTAATTCATTTAGTGACTTTTCATAATCAGTCAGCGTGAATTCTCGTCTTGGGAAAGCTACACACAGACTGAAATTACTAAAATACAAATACAAGAACAAGCCTATTAAAATTGGTTACTTGAATAAGAGCATAAACTTATTCATGCAACAATAACAATGGACGATATGAAATGTAAAATTCACCTGAACTTCACGTGCTGACCATCACTAAGAAATCTGCGAACATTTCCTAATGAATCATCTTTCTCAAAACTGTGGGTTTGCGAAGACCCGTCAGGCATTCTAAACTGAAGTCTAGCTTTCCCAGCGTAATTAGCAGGACTACTCGTGATTACACTAGGTTTTTGTGCACCTGTTGATGAACTTGGTTCAGCACCATCATATACTATTGAGGCATTAGTCCTTTGGTTTCGTTCTGCACGATCTTGAGCAATTTGTTCGCGTAACCTTTGACGTAGAGCTTGTTCTTCTCGCTTTTCTCGTTTCCTTTCTTCAACTAAACGCTTCGCTTCTTGCTCGTCTTGCCAGCGTTTAAGCTCAGCCATACCTTTTCCAGCTTCACGACGCTCTTTCTCTCGTCGACGTGCTTCCTATTTTACAATTCAAATATTAATGTGTAAGTATAAAGTAATGTTAAACACCTTTAAACGAAATAAAAAATGTAAGAGCTTTTTTACCTCTGCTTCCTCTTCTAATTTTAACTGCGCCCTCGCAGCAGCTAATTGCCGTGCCCTTTCAATCTTCTGCTCTAACGTTAAATTTTCATTGGCAGGATCGTCATCAAGAGGTTCTTCCAAGGAGGTGGTCGGTGTGTTTTCACAACTTCTGGCAGGGCCAGGCAACTGACTGGAACTGGATTGGGGTTCCAGTGGAGCTGAAGATTCAGAAGCTGCTGGTTGGACTGCCGCCGCTGGCGCTGGTGTTGGTTGGGGAGCCTTTTGCGCCTGCAAAACTTTGGAATGTTTTGACCAAGCTGAAGCACATTTGTCCTTCAAATCATTTGTGGAAGCATCTCCATGAACAATTTCAACTGGTGCTCCCATCAAGGAGATAAAATATAAACATGGCGATTCTGCATTTGAGTCTGTACACAAACGAATGCAAACCAACAACCCATATAACACATTTTTTTACAATTAGCCAAATTAAAATGTTTTACCTTCCCATTCTACATCATACTAAGTAAAACACTTACAAATTTGCTTAAACTGCAGGTGTTCCTGTGAATTTGCGCTTAACCGTATGCAGACATATTTCCCATCGGATAAAACGGTTTGAATTTCAGTGGTATTTACAGCTTCTTCTAGCCTCTTGGAAGGGTCATCATCCCCTGTCATCAAAACCATTTACAAAAAAAATTAACTTGGTCCTTTAAGAACTTTTATACCAAGATACATAATCAACAATCAATGACACACTTTAACAAAATTTACCAAAAATTGCAACAAAAAACACAGCGCCTTCCTGTTTAGATCGCTGGACAGCTTCTGCAATATTACCACTGTACCAATTCATTTTGGACTAATTTTACTTGCAAATTTTTCTTCCTTTAAAAATCCCAATACACTTTTTCAACTAAACTGACATAAAAAGTGACAACTTCCGGTGATGTCACATTAAAAATAACCAGCACTAATTGAAGAGCTAAGAAACGAGCAATTATTAAATGAATCAAATTAAGGCGTGTGTATATAATTTCCAATTAATGACAATTCCCCAAGAAAATTGATCTTCTTTAATTAACTAACTACATGACACAGGAAACGGGTTAAAAATGGAATGATACTTGTCATCTGTCTACTAAAAATCATTATAATTGGTGTACTTGCAGATGACAACAAAAACAAGAAAATCAGACGTCTTGTGTGAAAGCATTACGTGGCTAAAAAGTAACTTTGAGTCAAGTCGCTCTCCGCTCATTCATTCCACCCCAACGCTTCAATGATACACCTTGCTACATTGCAAACACCTCACCTTTTACAAATAACGTTACCTAAATGGGTTTTGTTCTGCCCATTTGCCTTTTCTAATTAAGTTTAGAATATTTTTATTTAGGTACTTTTTGGAATTGGAATGATTTGTTTAACGGAGTACGATCCAGCCATTGAATTTCCTTTGAATTTCCTTGGCACTAGGTTTGAAGTTTAAAACCTTCAAT
>JAHZMV010006599.1:0-22556 GCA_027743765.1 Coecobrya sp. COE2
TTCAGGTTTTAATTGATGGGTTTAATTGTTTAAAAAAATTATTCAGGTATCCCACCTCAGGTTTACTGATTGGCATAATTCTAATTTTAATTTACAGAAAAAATAGTGTACTCTTAATGAATGGTTTTAATTATTTGTGTTAATTTTTTGATGGTTGATGGAGTCATAGGAATATTTTTTTGAAATAATTACAGAATTAGGTTGCATGTTAGTTGGAAGAACCATGAAAATTAAAGTTTAATTATGGTTAAAAATATTCATCGTGAACATGTTTTGCAAGTGCCTTATTAATTGTTGCAAAAGTTAAATGGATAATTAAATTTTTATACCAATGAAGTTGACAAGAGTTTATTTTTTTAATTGTTAATTTTTTAATTGTTAATAAAACTGTGCTCAAAGTAATTTAAAGGCAGGCTGATTAATATTATTATAAAATTAATTAATCACCTCTCAACATTTCTGGTAATGCAGGTTATACGAAATATGTTTTGATTATCCAGCTCATAGTAATACACCAATTTAAATTATTACGGATAAAAAATAATTAACTTTTTTTACCATCCATGGACTGGTTATAGTCTGAAGTAAAGGAAAGAGTGACACTTGGTCACGTGTCAAATGTTTGAAATGGAACATGGTTGAAGTCGTTTCGGAACTTGTTTTGGAGTTGACTTCTGTCGCATCATAAATTCTCGAACGACGCGTTCCGGCCACTTCTGGAGTCCTCAAGTTTATTTTGAAATACTTGCCTTTCTTTCAGAATTTGAGGAAACTCTCCTTATTCATCCACCTCACGGGCGACAGCCAAAGGTCAGAAATAAAGGCCGAACTAAAGGAAATTGTGGTTACCCTGGGTTACCTCAACCTTCAAAATTCATGGAAGTTGTGGACATGCAGTACATGGAAGGACCTGCACATATAGAACTGAAGCAAGTTGTGCTGGATATTCTGGTCCCCCGCTCCAGAAAGGTGGAAAGCTTGATTTTGTCTTCAAAGTCAAACGTTGCTAGTTTTGGAAGTTGGGAACAATGTTGGCCTTTCCGTTACCATGACGTCCTATACTGCGGTCCAGCAAATGCTACAGATGAAGTCACCTGTCAGAAGACTGCAATTTGGACGCGACAGTGTCATTCCAGCTGAAGCCCTGTTTAGAGTTGTCAAGCACTTCCGGGAAACGCTGAGAAATCATGACGTGAAAGTAAACCAGTACAAGGAGAGCTGATGAATCAGAGCTGATCAGTGGAATGCTATTCCAACAGTTTTAGGCAATCCGAGGTGGTCTTGGAAAGTTGAAATGATTCACATTTCTGGGTTCCTGCTTATTCTGCTGCAATTGTTTGTGTGGGCGGAGTTCGACTCTGGAGTACTTGGACGTTTCCGCTGCAGTTGGTTGTCTCGAGGAAATGGAGATCCAAGAGCCAATTCAAGAAAAGACTGGATTTAAGGAGAAGTTGGATCTTGTGGATGGGCTGAAGATCGTTTTTGGATTGCAATAAAAAAAGAATTACTTGAGACTCCAATGTTTGCATCAAGTTTCCCAAATTGGGAGGATTGACGGCGAAGGTGGCGGAGGATGAAGACAGTCTTGAGTGCGCGGCACCTACGAAATTTTGACTACCTTGCATATGATGTTGGAAGGAATATCTCCGCGCATCAGCGGTTTCTGAGAAAATGTATATTGGTCATCGAACGTTCACCAATGAAGTTGGAAAAAAGTGTGCCGAATGGGGCATTCAAAAGATCCCATATCTGCTGTTGTGCTCCAGCATGTTGCAATCTGTTTTGTTTAAGTCATCCCTCAGTATTATGTTTTAAAGGTTATCCTAATAAACTAATAATCGAGCATAAGTTGTTAACAGTCAGTATTGTTATCTCCGGATACATGTGGGGAAAGTAGCTTGGTCTGTAATCTAGTTTATATAATCTTAAATTAGGATCTGGTTTACTGCTGGATGCGATCAGATAACACATCCACCTATCTCCAACCCTTGTGTACACACACTTACTTGATTAGATGTAAGAGAAAGCAATGCGTATTGACGTCATTACGGGTATGAAATTCTGTATAAAAGCCACCACCACATTCTCCTCGGTGTGCAGTCCTCCACCAGGCTCACCCGAGTTTTTATACTGCCAATCTTACTCGTTAAATAAAGACAATTATTCTCCCCCAACTATCACTCTGTTCATTTACCACAACGCACTTCTTTCTTAACTCATAACACCACATCCGCCACATAAAACCTGTCCATGACAAACAGTTAACTAATTATAGTTTTTTTCAACTGAGCAGTGAATCTGGTCTGATTTCGCGGCCAAAAAGAACGCAGACTAGAGCTACTCTCAGCGCCAGAAGGAAGAGATCCAAGAGGGGATGGAGCTCGAGAATAGTTATCAACAGCAGCAGTTTATTGCCGCCCTGGCGTATCGGTTCGAGTTGCCCAAGGCCAGCTTTTCGATGAAGGCGATGGTGGGCGAGAACTGGACCGTGACGGGCGTTCTTGAAAGAGACTGCTGCCGACGCCCATACTCATCATCATTATTGGGAGCCTGATCAAGGTCAAAAATCCGTTCCGGTTGGTATGTGGCTTCACCGTAACTGTTAACCTAACAATTAAAATAAATAACAAATTATTACTTTAAGAAAGAGATGATTCAACAGCTTCGTCTCCAGCTCTACTTTCCTCTTCATTCCGAGTGCTCAACAAAGCAGAAAAAATCTTAAAAAATTATAATTAAAAGTCTACTTAATTGTCGTTAAAAAATAATTATATTTATTAACTGATCTATAAAAATTGATATATGTATAGATCTACCGCTCTTGAAAGAAATACAATTTTATTAAATAATAATTATTAGTTTTTAATTATTTCCCTTGCCTGCTTTTTTCTTTGAACTTCAAATTGTAATTTTTAGTGAGGATGCTATTTAGTTAAAAAATTTAAACATTAAATGCTGAGAGATGAAATATAAATGAGGTGCACATTTACATTAATTGTTGATGACTTAAGGTGAGAACTGATTATAGGTATTTAAAATAATTTAGTCGTTTGCTTTGTAGTACAATTAAACACAAAATGTAGAAAACAAAGTTAGTTTAATTAAGTATAATTAATTTAGTATAATTAAGTGTTAATTGTAGTTACGTTAATTATTGTTTCGCAAAGACAGTTTTTACAGAGATGATTTTAATGATAATTAAGATTTAAATAGAATATATGAGCACACGATTAATTAGTTTTACTACTTTATAATAATTAGTTTACATGTTAGTTAGGAAGAGCAATGGAAAATAAAAATTTAATTTTGGTTAAAAAGGTGTATGATGAACATTTTTGCGAATGCCTTAATAATTTTTGCAACAATTAAATGGACAATTAATCTTTTTAAAGGAAGCTGACAAAATTTCTTTTTAAATTGTTATCTTTTAAAACAATATTTGCTGTTTATTGGCATTATGAAATGTGTTGTTGAAATTTTTGCATTTACAGTATTTATGTAGTTTAAGAAAAAAGTGTTGACATTTATTGATATTACATTGTTTTGTAGCTGTAGTTCATTCTAAATATTACTTCGTTTTAGGCGTTTCCGAATGTCAAACATTCAATGATTCATAGTTTGGTGGTGGATCGGTTACTGGCACACTCAAACATGTTGCTGTTATTGGAGTTTCTATAGTTTCCGGGTGGCTAGCTAAAAATATGTATAAAAATTAAAAACTCGTAAAATACGTATATACATTCCCTACACTAAATTGAAATTAAAGCGACGCACCTTTACAATCAAATAGAGTCAGACGGCAACAAATCCTATATTGGCTAAACAAACTACCAATGTAATAAGTAAGAATCACTGTAACAAGCACAAGAAATATAAATAATGTTGCGCTCGCGAGCAACGTATCCATTTCCATAATTTAGTAAAATACAACACCAAATAATTTCTGTTGCGCGATTTAAATAGAATTCTAACCTTTTAAGTTTACCTACTTAAAAAAGAGCCGTTTTCAAAATTGAGCATTGCTCACTGTTGACGCCTTCGACATACTGAACCCCTGTAGCATCGAAAACATCTGCAGACATCTGTGACAATTTATTCTTTATTAGAATAGAATTACGCAGAGTATGAGAATGAGACATTCGAATTTAACGATTTTTTGCATATGAAAGAATTTTCGTTGAAATGGTATAATTTTAATGAACTGCGCTTTTCCACAAGTTTATATTTGTCTATTCTGAGGACGACGAGGTGGCTAGCACAAATCACCTCATTAAAATAATTTATGAAGTGTAATAAATAAGCACAGATTTTATTTATGTATAATAATGGCCAAAATATAGATATTGAATTACTCGTGAAATGTTTTAAATGACAGATTCCCTGTACCAAAAATAGGAATGAATAAAACACCTGGTTGTACATTTCTACTAAAAGGTTTCATGACATCCTGGTTCGTGGAATGTGAGAAAACCAGAGACCTGAACCAATGCCAGATTTTTAACTTCAATGGAACTGCATCCTGTAAGCTTGATATTTTGCCGAAAAAGTGAATACGATATGAGATATGACTCAAGATTTGACATATTTTTTGGTTATATCATTTTGTTATAAAATTTGTGCAAAGTATTTTTTAAATATTTTTTACCTGCCAAACATAAGATCTGAGGCAACATGGGTCAAGTGTCCAAGCTGGGCACGCGGAATCATCATACAATTGTCTAAGCAACGAACATTTGATGAGGAAGTTTCAGAGTAAAATATTTGAAGGTACAAAATTAATATAAAAATGTCAACATTGACTTATTTAGTTTTTGAAGCTCGTTTTAATGTGAACTAATTTAATTTTTGGTTATTTTTCAGTGGTGGACGAATTACAGCTTCATAGAGAACGGATTTCAGTACAACTTCGAAAATTCTCTGAGATTGTAATAAAATTAAAAGAGTTTAAAAATGATTTTCATGACGTAATTAGTGACGAGAGTAGCAGTCCCGTGTGAAACTTGAAGTGGACGTTGAAGACATCCTGGATATTTCAAATCTATTCCAGGATGCTTTTGGTCCAGAACTACGTGAATTCTCTGAACAAGGAAACAATGGTTTGTTCATTTCGCCATATTACGATAATGAGTAAGTCTACAGCTTTTCGGCAAACATGTTTTACGACCATATAAATTACAAAAAACTGATACCAGGATGGTATTCCTCATGAAAAAGTAAGTCACACATGTTTTTTGGAATTTTGAAATTATGGGGCATATTGAGACTACGGGGGTAATATGACGTTCAGATAATTGCCGTGACGGATAATGGAATTTTGTTAAAAAAATTCGACAGTTTGTCCAAGCTGTAGAGATCAAAAGGTCAACATTATGAAGCCAATTCAATCCCATCAGTCTATCTTCATGTGCATGCTCAAATTCAATAGCCAGTTGCCTTTTTTTAATTCTCTTTTTAGTAATCGATAAATCATCACCTTGGGAGGGTCCTGCGTGATATGGAAACATCCAAATCAATCGTAACGGTGTACATAGACTACTGAATTGCGAAAGTATTGCAACAGTTACTGCTGCTGCCACCCTTGATCTATGTGTGCCAAACTCGCGTAAGAATCTTCCTAGGTAGAATCTGATTTGCTACTCAATAATTTAATCTGGGCTACTCAATAAGCTAATGTGATAGACCATGATTGTTCGGCAGTCGGAGGAAGATTAAAAAATTTCAGGCAGAGTTTCTCATGCCACCAAAAAGTCATAGTCAATAGTACATTCATTTAGTCATGTTACACCGTACAATTTTGGTTTATAATAAAGAGATCAATAATTTGTGGAAAGAGAATCTGTAAAAGCCCAGAATATTAATGATCGTACATATCATGTGTTATTGCAGCTGCATGCCATAAAGTTTATTGGAACTAACGAAGTACATAATATTATATAGGTAAGTAATAGTTTTGAGTGAATAATGTTTTGCTTCTGCAGCATAAACGGTCAAGAAAAGTCAAAATAGCCTAGTGTGCTTTAATGACAATGTGAACGTATTGTAAGGAATTTATTTGGAGGAAGTGTGAACGGTTCCATGCTATTTCCCCCACACATTTCCCCCCACGACATCTCCCCCCATCGACTTTCCCCACATGACTTTTCCTCCAACGACATTTTCCCCCTACGAAATTTCCCCATACGACTTCCTCTCCCATTTAAATGTTTTATATTCTCATTTAGAAACACTCGTCATAGTAAATTGCCTGCCAATCTAATTGATATATGTGTCTATAAACTGTCTGCTAAGGAACTTTAGAAAGTATGGTTTTGATTTGATTATACATTGCAGTTGAAAACTCGAAATAATTTAACAAAATACTTAAATACGTATGATATGTTCTTTGTATAATTTGGTTGAGGCCATTTACATGAGATTATTTGAAATATGAGTTGGGGGGAAAATTCGCATGGGGGAAATTTCGTAGGGAGAAAATGTCGCGAGTGGAAAAGTCGGTGTGGGAAGATGTCGTGGGGGAAATGTCGTGAGGGGAAATGTGCGGGGGGAAATAGCGTGATACGAGTGTGAACAGCCTTTTAGTGGGACCACATAGTGGCAGCATATTTTTATAATATGTAGTAAAATATTTCTAAAGGTGACCTAATTTCAGATAATATATCAACCTTTTCTTCCAATGGATTTGAAACAATTTTAAGTTTCTAAACAGTTCTATTACATTCAATTCGTCTACTTAAACATATTGTAACAACAAAGTTTATTCCACGGACATTTGCCATAACCATAAATACCGCGAACATGAACGTTAATACGTCCAACTATCTTTGCCCATAAATACCTGAACTTGCCTCTTACTTTTCGCAATATCTCTAGTATGAATGCAATTAATGCTGGTACGAATCCAACCGGAAACACTATAAAACAACCTTAATGCTTCCTTCTAAATTAGAAGCTTTAAACCCCCCCAAATCCGGAAAATCCAGAAGCATACCTTTTGACCCATAATAACGTTCCCAGAATCCATCATGCCATTCAACCAACCCGGACATTAATAATCCTTTCAATCTATATATCAATTTTTCTGGTAACCATTTTTGGAAAGCAAACCCATAAACCTTTTTAGCGATAACATTTTTGGAAAACGAAAGAGGTCCATGAAAATCTCTTGAATTGTATAAATTGTATCTGGCCTTCAAATGCATCATATTATCCTTGTCATCTAATATGGCTAACTTTCCAACTTGATTGCAATTCTCCAATATCGTGTGCCTAGAACTTTTTAGTTTATTTAGGTTTTCCCAAGTTGGAGGTACCATTGTGGTGTGATTTAAATAATAGAGTTCATGATCGCTAAACTCGTATGTGGTCCTACAGCCAACACCAAACTGATATCCATATGGTCCATACAATCTCACTAAATTGTATCCAGGAATTAACAAACCAAGTAAACCAGAGACGATCCTAACATTTGAGTCAGGATGATTATTAAAAATTGAATTGTTCTCATACTGAAAACAATGAATTCCAAGTTTGTTGTAGCAATCACTACATGTTTGATATTCGCGCCATGATGAATTAGAGTACAAACTAAAATTTCCCAAATTTTTCATCAGCGAATATATTTTGTAGTTGTCCATTACAAGCTGTTCAAATATTGTGTACGGAATCGGCGGAAGCGGACTTATTATTTTTGTAAAATTATCTCCTTTGTAAGCGTTGCTTATTATTAAAGTCATTAATATAATAAATGCACCCACCCATCTATGATAAAACATTCGTTCTCCCACAATATCGAGGAAACCTTGTTCAATCAGGATTTTAAATGACGGCAACAAATAATTGTAATATGAAGTTTTAAAAGCGGGAAATAATGGCTTAGTAGATTTCACTATGTAGTCAAAAAACAAATCCATTACCGAGAGAACTAGAGGAATTCCCATAACCAAATAGAACAATATAGTCAACCATGAAGCAAGATCATACGAGGAAAATAGAGCACGAAACGGAGCATTTCCGTTCATATGCCCACAAGACGCAAACACCATTACATCCTCGTGAAGCTTAAGATGCATTTGAACGCTTGGCATTTCATTACCTAATGTAATTGACGGGTAATACAAGTCGTCTGGTCCTTCACAACCACAATATTTCTCAGTTTCATATTCTTCACAAAATTGAGATTTGAAATAATTCGACTTGTAATCATTGATGCGGTAGGTTGCATTAGCAACCAAAAAGTAAAGTAGTCTTTGGTCCCAAACATATTTAGAAAAGTCTGAAATATGACTTATGAAAAGATCAAGATCCTCAATTGCAAATTTCGAAGGATATTTTGTACGAACATATTCCTGAAAACGACTTTGGGTGTAAGCAGGTGCGAAACCAGTTAGTAACCAAATTACCCGATCGGTATAAGTGTTTATAAGTCGTAAGAACGTAAGAAACCTGTAAAACGTTCGACTGTAGTATGGGTTCACTGTGATAGGATAATACGCTTTACATTGGTGACAGTGGTGACAAAATACTTGGATCTTCCAAACTTTATTTCGTTTTGTCACCCAATGGATCAATTCCCACCGGTCCGTAGGATTATGTACGTAGGTCCATGTGTTATACACAAGGCCATTGATCCAAGCTTGTGTTTCTTTGTATACGACGTCAGAAACTAGAATATCAAAGCGGTGTCGAGATTCAAATAGCATGAATGACAGAAGATTCTCAATTTCTTCCCATTTGAATGGCGTCCGTTTCCAAAACTTCACAGAGACGACTGTCGAATCTAGAAACAGATTGCCATCCCTATTTGAATAAAATGGGTTGTTTTGTTCATATGCTGGTGGGTATAGATGAATATGAGCCTCGCACCGCCACGGCTTGGTTCTCATAACAATACGAGTTAATGCCAATCCACTACGTGTGTATGCACTAGCATGCTTCCAATCTTTGTAAGTGTAGTTTTTCTTTGAATTATCTTGTAGAATAGAATTTTCGTATGGGACAATGAATTTGTGATCCACCGTTTCGTTAAACAATACTATGGCGGCGTCTAGACGTGATAAAGCAACTGGAATTACTCGATTTTTACTAGAATGTTGATTAATATTCAAGCCTTCATAGTTTATTATATGAATTAGGCAGTTCGAAAATATGTACAAATTTTCAAACAAATTTCCAGGGATAATTTCGCGAGGACGATTTCTAGAGAAATAATTTGACCGATAATACGAAACTTTTTGATAAATTTTGAACTTGTTTTCAGCAGTTACATTTAAGCTACAAAATATTACAAGGATTGTTGAAATATTAGTAATACATCCCCATTTTTTAAGTTTCCCACATTTAACAGTATGCGCGTCCATTTCTATAGAAGTGTCAATCACCAATTTGGTATATTTTCTTGTAGATTGTGTAAAACAATTATTTCAAAGAAAGGATTGGTGTGAAAAGTGAATTGGCTTTAGTTTGTGTATATATAAGTTTTACCTGTCCCCATTGGCACTTGAGAACATACTGCCTACTGCCACAAGTGAACACATATTTTACTTTGGTGTGATGTTCCATGGATTTTTCACAAGTTGCCAAGCACTGAGCTGGTTTGTTGATCAATATTCGATTTCCTTTGATCGTTGACGTCACCTTGAATTTATTGATGTTATATGGTTAAACGGGTAGGTAGTGGATATGTATGAACTTGTAGGTTATTGCAGTGCTTGTATTGCATGTCATGGTTTCATAGATTTTCAGTACCCTAATACCGTTATATCCCCTAAAAGTGTTGAGATCTCCGAAACTTGGGAACCCCAAACACTTATGAAACATTCGGTGTAACAATAGGAAAACCAACGTTCTCTATATCCTCAGTTTCAAAGCGTCTGACAACAGTAAATGATTTGTACTTCTAAAAAGGCTTGAATATTTCAACAACGTTTCTCACTGGAACAGGATAGCTGGTGACACTTTATAGTAACAGGTTTCAACAGTAGCAGCCAGAGTTACCACCAAATGTATTTTTATATCAAATATAGTATCCTTGATATATTGAGATATCAAATTTTCAAGTTCAACAAGTTAAAAGCAATCGAATTATTAGACATATATACAATCTTAGCTATAATCTTCATTGTTGCAGAAATTGTCCAGGGTCAAATGGAATAAAAGAAGAATTACCTTTCGATGAAATTTATCACCGAGTTTAAGAACTTAAATGGAGAAATGATAGATGTAACAGAGTGCTTATGTTGCTTGGATTATAAATGTATACGAATAAAAAATATACTATTTTTCACTGCCAGCACAAATGGATCTACCTACCGTCTTTGATTGACATACGATAGTTAATAATTTGGTATGCTGGGCTTATAATTTTCAACTAGATAATTACTTTGAGAAATCGATTATTTCTCTTAAGCTTCCAGTATGTTTATCTAGCGGCATTCGGTTATCGTGTATGCTCAACCATATTGCTAGCATGCAAACATAGTGCTACTATATGTAAATGTTTCCATTAAATAAAGACTATCAAAAAGTTCTTTACATTTCATCATTCGTGTTTCAGAAAGTTTTATATCTGCCAGGGTTTTAGCAATTTAAGGCAACAATTACCTTTCCAAATTGATTTAGTACAAACCTATAATGTTGAAAAGGATATCGATATCAGACCATTAAATTAACAAGCATAAAAATGGTAATAATTGTTAGCTGAATCTAATATGACAGTAAGAAAATTCAGACACATTTAAGGAAACAGAAACGTGCGTAGTCGAACTTCGCATTCCAAAAATCACGTAAAAAATTTATTTTTGGCCAATGTTCATATTTTTCTACGTCAACGACATTTGATCTTTGTCATAAAATTTTACGTACACGAGAGGAAAGTGTAATGCATTTTCAATTCGTTGTAGAATCAATACTTATTAATAGAGTACCACCCTGCATGTAGGTACATGCTTCAAAAAACTCTAAAATCGCATACCAGTAAAATAATCGACGCCGATAAAAGTATTACTTACTCTTTATTTGGCTCATAATAACAAAATTTGGCGATTGAAATGCTCTTTACCATAACCTCAAACCTGCACAGTACTATATTATGACAAATTGGCCGAAATCAACGAGCTGACTCCATATGGGAATAGGATCATAGCTGAAATTAGTTATTGCTCCCTTCAGATTTACATTTTGTTTTTTGTTGTTTCTAATTACGTAACTTACTATTGTTTGTAGGCAAATTTTCTAAATAACATTTGACTTTGATTAGGACACTCTGTACGTTCAACCGGAGAATTGGAAAACATTTAAGGACTATCCTGTCAAATACATTTTTTTAAATTATAGTTACAAACCGCAGGCTCTCATAATTGTCGTCATCATTTCTGCTTGGGAAGAGCAAAAATGTGATCTGCATTTATATATACATGTTTGGTATGGACATGAAGATTACATAAGTTTGTTCGTAGGATATGTGATGCACCCTCCCCTTATCATACAGGAATCAGCCACAATGTAGCGAGTGATTGAGGATAGTCTCTCAATGCAAAAAAGGATGTTTTGGTCGCATCTGTAAAAATAGAATAGAATTGTTCTTTCAATCACTTTACATGAATAACTACAATTGCGATGTTGATATCACCACTAGAAGCTTGGTCAACAGTATTACTCAATAAGAATAGTAGTTCACGCAATTAACAATATATGTTATAAATTTACATGATACAAAAACAGACCTTATTATAATATTGATTCATTTACATATTCTACAGTCCCGCCAGTGTAAAATGATTTTACAACGATCGGTTTTCATTGATGAGATGAAGATGACCTATACCCACATCTGTTGACACATGACCTCAATAATTCATAAATTTTTCATTAGTCAGCATGATAAAAATGAAAAGTGAGCATATTCTACTTCTGCACGGTCCGGAAACTGTTTATTTCAATTTAGATTTAAGCTTGGCATACAAATTGAATTTGGATTCAGTTTGCTTCAAATACGATCCACTTAAAGATGAGAAAAATCAAGATAATAGGATCTCTCAAATTTTTCGACAAATTATTATGTACTAAGGGCTGCGTAAAAATTTGATTTTGATTTTACAAATTTATATGACGCAAAAATGAATCGAATGCATATGGTTAATGAAGCAAGTCGAACAAAAGGGACTGATGATTAATATTTCTTCTGCTGGCTTTGCACACTCCGCAAATCCCATTTTATGTAATATATTATCTGTATACACTTTGTTGAATCCAAGTTCTGTAAACCTGATCCGGTACATTTCATATCTTTAATGAGAACAGTAAGCATTTCACACTACTACACTAATTTTACGTCCTGAATTACAACTACAACCAAAATGTTTGCTTCCAATTACACAATATGCAATTATAATGATCAGAATAAATCTATAAATAGAACTCTGCTTCATATTGTCCCGTTATCGCAATGATAAGATGAAAGTCTGCAACAATAAAAATTGTTGATATGCAGATCCAAACGTATTTGGAATCATTTGGAACGCAGATGTCTAAAGTGAGAGTAGAATCATAAAATTGGAGACTTTTTCCAGATTTGAAGGTCAACTTGATGATATGGACTGTCAAATGAAAATTATTACTATTCACGTGGCAGTCAATATTGTAATGTATGTAGCTTGTACATATAAGTAGGTAGTGAGTAAATGAATATTTGTTCAAGAATACCGACTGAAAATTTAGTAAAACATATACATATAATGCATCCAAATGAACATTCTTTGGGTTTCGCATTTTTAGCTCATCACGATTTAATTCCAGATTGTCATCTTCATTCCGCTCCGCCAGTGAAATATTTCTATTTTTTTACAAGGTATGGTTATAAGTTATCTGCGAGAATTGACGACGAAGCACGGCATGAACAAAGGACGAATTCATGAACGCTGCAACAAAGCAAAAAATCATGATGCGCTTACTTCATATGCGGTTCATATGTAAACAGTTCACAGCTGACAAGCCTGAGTGTGTACAATACTGACTGTGTTCCCATTCCAGTTTTGTCTGTTCACTTGAATTAACAAGTTGACTTTCAACTTCACCAAACAATTCACTTCAGTTTTTGTTACATATTTTGAGATCCCTTCCATGATAATTAAATTATTTTGTGCTGCTCTCTAAGTGTAGCAAATTTATACTTGGTTTATAAATGGTAATTGAAAATAGTTTAGAGAAATTTTAGGAGCATTTGTTTGTGGAGTGGGCAAAGTTGGAGGTGAAGTGAAAGTGTTAAAACTGGACTTTTGGATGGCAGAAAAATGGACACGTGTGGTCACTGATGCAGCTTCTTTACACACTTGGTAGCTCTTCAAAAAGTTGGATGTGGAAAAGGTTCAGAGCAACATTTTTGAAGGTGAGAATTAATTTTTAAAAATGTCAACATTCACTTGAAAATGTTTGTGGTTATTAAATGCGAAATTAAATTATGTGTGGTTTTTCAGTGTAAATGTTCATCGTGCAAGTTATCGTTACTACAGGATGGATTTTGATTGAATCGCACCGACTCCATGAACAAAACAGGTGGATGGCCCCATAAACATTTTAGACTGTTTTGTGAATCTTGTCTGCTCTCAGCTGTCAGCTGACTTGTGGATTTGTCCCACTTTTCTTTGCAAATTTGTGCTTGTGTGATACCAGTGCAGTGGTGTTGGGTGAGTCACTAAAGAAATAATAAAACCTTTATTCTTGAAGTTGCCCTGTTGCCCACTTAAACCGTTGTTGTTCAACTGTAAAAATGGAGAGGATTCCTACCGAGGTAATGTGTAAATAGTGAGGGTGCCATAAATATTTTAAAATCATTAATTTTAGTTCTTTAACATCTCCTTTTTAATTGACAGGTGTGGGAAATTATCTTTGGACATCTGGTCCACTCCCGAGATTTAGAAAGTGCTTACAACACGTGCCAATTGTGGAGGGAAATATTGGAGCGTTCCAAGTCCTCTTGGATGTTTGATCTGGTAAATAATATTAAATATTAGTAACGGTCCCTAATTAAACATTTCAAAGAGTGGTGTAATGTAATTATAATAACGATTAAAATAATGAATGTTTTTCAGGTATTTGAACAGGTTGAGGAGTACATTGACATAAACAACGCCTTGAAATGCCGTAGAGTTTGCAAACGCTGGCTCCACGGCGTCAACAATTATTTGGAGACCAGACTCCGTCCCACTTTCGAGGAGCAATCCGAACCCATCCGAAAACTTAAAACTGACGAACGTCTCACTGATTTCTGGCCTTCTAACCTTTTCAGCAATGTAATCGAAATTTGTAATGAAGAACGGGCGGAAATGCTGCTGGAATATCCCAATTACTCCGGTTCCCTTCCCCTGGTCGGCAGATGGCTTCAAATCTACTACTCTGAAACTCAAACAATTGAAGAATTTCGACCAGACTTTCTGGATTCATTTGGATCTTACGTTTGGTTTTTACAACTGTCTGTCTTCAATGTCCCCGCTGGAGCTATGGATGCCCTCAAATTTATTTTGAAGTACTTGCCTTACTTCCCAAACTTGAAGAAACTGTCGCTACAAATTTACCTCACGGGGGACTCACAAGGTCCGGAAATAAAAAATGAGCTAAACGAATATGTGGAAACCCGTGGCGCCGTCACTCTGCCAAAATGCATGGAAGTTGCGGACATGCGGTATATGGAAGGACCAGGATACCAGGAGCTGAGGCAAGTTTTGCTCGAGATGCTGATACCCATTTGCCGAAACCTTCAAAGTTTGTTTCTTGATAACATGTCAAATGTAACTAGTTTGGAGACTGGGAGTATTGCTGACCTCTCCGTTACGCTGACATCTGAAGCTGCGGTTCGGCAGATGCTCCAAATTACGTCACCTGTCAGAAGGCTGAAATTAGGACGTGATAGTTGTACTAAAGTTGAATCCCTTTTTAAAGTTGCCAAGCACTTTCGGGAAACACTGCGGAATTTGGACGTAGAAGTAAACGAGTATAAGGAAAAAGGCGATGATGAGCCACTTGACAAATGGAATGCTGTTCCCGTAGCTTTGGGGAATATGGAAGCATTAGATGATCTCAAGAATTTGAAAAGATTCACGTTTCAGGCATCGTGCCTTTTCTCGTTGAATTTTTTGTGCGGGCTGAATTCCAGTCTGGAATACTTGGACGTTTCTGTTGCATTTGATTCTCTGGAAGATATGGAGATTCAGGAGCCGATCCATCAAAATATTGGATTTAAGGAGGAACTGGATTTACTGGAGGTGCTGAAAGTGTTCTTAAATTGCAAGAAGAAAAGACTCATTTATGGCTCCAATGTTTGGAACAAGCTTCCAAAGCTGAGAGAACTGACCGTCCAGGTTGCATTGGATGCTGAGGCTCTTTTGACGGCTGAAGAATTTGAGTTCAGAAGGGACATTTATGATAGGCTCAGTGATAAAAGTAATTAATTTCTATTTAGCTCAAATAATAATATCTGAAATTACCGCAGCATTAATATATAAAAAATGGTTTTCGTCTTTCAAAGGGGGATTTGTGTATAAAGAAAATAATATCAACAATTTTTGTGCATGAAATAAATGTTTAAAGAATTGAAATAAAACTGGAATCCGCAACAATACTTTATTACTTGCATTATTGAAGCATATAATACATTTAAGCATTCGTAATTTTGATAAGTCGTTATAAGTGACTACACAATCCATTTGTTGAATCTGGTATCTAATTGCCTACACACATATACTACTTACAAGTACAGGGTCGAAATTGGCAAGTGGACGATTGGCTTGAAAATTTGCACACAGCTTCTATGATACCTTCTGAATGATAATCCAAGTTTTTATAACTCCACGGTCACCCACTTCGGAATTATCAATCAACTAAGGTAGCGCTTGATAATGCTACATAAGGGATGTATCATAAACATGTACATGTATAATTATGTGCTTGTACACTTCCGTGATAATTTTCGGTTTTCAATAATTTTTATTGCACCCAACAAGGCAACAAATATGCGACACAACATAGGAAGTCGTAAAATGTTTTAAAAACAAGTAATAATTAAGAAATATGCAAATTGGTGTACATGTATATATGCATGCATAATTATTAGACACCCCTTATATAGTATACCCTACATTTACTAATTAATAATTTCGAAACGGATGGCCGTGGAGTTACAAAAACGTGGACTATCATTCGTAAGGTGTCATAGACGTTGTGTGCAAATTTCCAAGCCAATCCGTCACTTGCCATTTTCGACGTAGTACTTGTTAATGAATGCCAAATTGTACTAAACAAGCCAGTAGAGCGAATACACCATTAGTTTTGCAATACCCTACGAACGAAATGAACAATGATACCCTATTCTCATTAAGATTTACAATGCAAGTCCTCTTGGATCCGTCAATAGATGGACACAAGGACAAAGGGTTAAAACTGAGAACGTGTTCGAGGGAATTTACGATCGCACTAATAAATACGACAGATAAATTGAAAACAGATTTTTTAAGTACTAGTGGTCCTGTTTCTCTGCCTTCCTAAAATCCTAAAACGATATGCTTCTACATACCTACAGTGAACTCAAGAATTATTGGCCCGATGCTGTTTTGAAATTGTAATTTACTATAACATTTAATTTCGAAAGGTTACAGATTCGATTTAAAACTACATTTGTAGTAAAATTTATAGTGAATAATATGCCATAACTATTTTTGAAATTCCAGGTAACTTTTATGTCAATTACCACTAATTACAAAAGCCGTTACGGTTTTGGTACGAAATAATTATTGGCACGAATTTCATAACCTAGCAACTAATTACGTAATTTGAAAGTTAAACAATCAATAGGTGTTATCAATTGAAAATTGGGCCTCCTGGGACCTCTATAACCACTTCTCGGCGGATTTTTATAGAATTGATCCACTGTGATGCGCCACCATGTAAACCGAGAAGGTTCCACTTCCAGTTATGGAGTTACTGGTTTGTGTGTGGGAAATACTCGAACATACGAACCACATAATTTGTCTAAGAGGTTTCATCAAATCATATCGAACAGGCAAAGCTAAATATGTAGGCGTTGATTACTGGGAGGTGTTTTGACTGTCGATGAAATGGGCAGCAACTGGATTTGTACGGTTATTGGTCGTCGCATATTGGTAAAATTGATAAATTACAACCGATTAACAAGTGCACCAAGCATCGCAAAATATATGCGAAAGACGTCCGCAGTGGACAGGGAAACTAGTTTCAGTCGAAACGCCCAGAAATATGGGATTAAGGCCAGCTCCCCGTAAATGACGCCTCTAATTACCGACATAAATCGGCAATGGTGATTACCATTTACCAAGAAGTGCATATAATAGTCCAACTAGTTCAGGAATCCTGTTAAATCAGGCGACAAGACGAATATAAACCTTTCTGGGTCTGATAGGCAAGAGAATGTTTGACAGAGGGCATTATAAGCGCTTCCGTGGAAAACCATTCGACTGAACATGAACCATAATAGCGGATCACTGATGGCCTGCTGATGTATTGCGGTCTCTTAAGTGTGGAGCACCATCTAAATCGATGGAATAATGAACGCCGACACCTATATTGACATTCTAAAACAAATGGTTCTGCCCTCAAATAAAATATTGCGTCTTTGCCGGAATAATTCCTTCCAGTATAAAACTCACCTGAAGCAGATCTCCCGGAAATCCAGCAAATATTTCCAGAGATACAAGCTGGAAGTACTGGAATGGCCCTCACGAAGTCCAGATTTGCATCCCATCTGACATTTATTGAAAAATATAAACCATCAGTATGGCTAGCTGGCTTCAACGCAATGAAGCCACTAAGGATCATGTTATCCCGGAATTTCAAATGATTGAACCGAATATGACCCTAAACCAGGTCAATTGTATGAAAATTGGCAAAGAAGTGGTCACTGAGGTCACAGGAGGCCCAATCTTCAATGCATAACTACTATTTATTGTTTAACTTTGCAGTTATGTAATTAACTGCTTGCTTTTCAAATTCGTGCCAATAATTATTTCGTAGCAAAACAGTAACTGTTTTTGTAATTAGTGGTAATTCACATAAAAGTTACCTAAAATTTCAAAACTCGTTATGGCATATTATTCACCATTAATTTTACTACAAATGTAGTTTTAAATCGAATCTGTAACCTTTCGAAATTAAATATTATAGCAAATTATAATTTCAAAGCACCATCGGGCCAATAATTCTTGAGTTCACTGTAACACTGGATATTTATGAATGGATACGTACCTAAAATAAGCTCTTATGTTTGAAAGGAAGGCTTTTATGCCTACGACGAAAACAATTGAATGATGGCATTCAAACAGTCATAAAATAATATTTTGTGCTATAGCATGTTGTTTCGGTTATACTGTGACAGCTTCTCCGTGCAAACTTTACAGTATACAGGAATGGGGTATTTCTCGTTCTGCACTCCTTTATATTTCCTTTAGCTTCAACTGTAAATATACATAGATGTAGCGTAGAATTTCTCCACATTGACTTGTGCACAGAATGCAAGCTATTGAGTGTTCGTTTTTAAGGACAATTGCAATATTTCCCGAGAAAAGTACAGATCCCTTCTACTATCCTGTTCATGTTTCTTTAATAGCCTCAATATAGCCAAATTTGGGTTGGTCTTGTCATGAATAAAAGTACACAGCAACTCCGGCAGAAATATTTTTCCTCTTCAAATACATAGTAGGACGTTCTCAAAATTATCAGGGTTATCATTATAAACGGATTTTTTAAAATGATGGTTCTATTTAATCATAGTCACATCATATAATGCATAACAAATCTTCGGCTGTTTTATTGAATGAATGATAACACACATTTATTAATTATTTCATCAGGTTTTAAAAATATTGAATTTATTAAAGTATCTCCAGAGAATTATGGCTTTGTTTTAATTTATGTACAAAAATATTAACGTCCAAATTCCAAAACTTGTCCGGATTCATACATTTAAAATGAGATATACATGTAAATACTGACTTGTAAAAGACCCAATTATTAGTTTTATGAGTTCATTCCTTGTACGGATTAGTGAAAGGTATATCTTTTCCACATTGAGTATGCATAAATGCATTCATGTGCATATAATATAACTGCGCATATTATGTTTCAGATTCCTAAGCAATGCCTGTTGTGTTTCTTTACCAGAAGATGCATTATTCCGTCACGTGATAGCCTACCCGAAACTCAATTCAAGTAACTCACCTACCTACTTCTATTCCGCCTGTGTCACATATGTAATTATACATACATTTCTGATGTTGCCCGTTACAGCAACAAACAATAACTTTCAGCTTGGACTTAACAAGCTTAACAAAGAAAAGAAGAATATGTAGTGATAAAACAAATTTGGTTGAAAAGCACTTTAGTTTAGGTTTAACTGAGGTGTTTTACGGACTGTGACAGTAGAATAAAAGTTTGTACGTAGAATATATAAAAGTCTCGGACATTTTGCATGTAAGATTTTTTAAACGATACAAGTATGAAAATTCTGGGTTGATAGCAATTGACTCTTTAGAATATCTGCGTTGGACGAAATTGATATAATACGCCCTTTATTCTTCTTTCTAACGCAGTTGGCGAGAACAAATTCGTCTTCCTTAATACAGCCAGACAAACAATCCACAAGATTACAAAATGTCAATTATAAAAATTGTCAAGGGAGTACAACGTAAATATGTGTGACAACCACGTGAAACATAAAACTAAACTATTTCCATCTGCTCTTTTTTTGGTTAGCTACGGGTTTATTTCCTTTTAACTGAATGATATATTTACGTGTGTAGAAAAACTTCAAAAAGTTGAGTGCATCCGTGAAATTTTTTTTGTTACTGAGTTGTTCCGTCCTATAATTATAAATTTACAAAGCAACAGTGGTTTTTTTCAAAAATAAATGTGTTCCAAATAATTTCTACATATAAAAAATTAACTTGAAAAACATTTCCAAATGTGCAGTTTGTTTTAAAATAACAACTTTTAATTACTAAATAATAATTAGTAAACAGACGTAGCCAATCTCTCTCCATTAAATCGAAACACCTCATTCTGATAAGATATACATCTCTAATATGGCAATTGATTGTGTGTTTTGTGAAAAGGTATGTGCAGACAAAACAATTTATTACTATCATTTGATTTCCCATACTGGCGAATTGCCTTACAGCTGCAATATTTGTCCCAAATCGTTCAAAACGCCACATCATCTAAACAAACACAAGGGGACCCACGAAGCAGTTAAACCGTATGAATGCACTTTTTGTGGCAAACGCGTTACAACTGAGGCAATACTGAATGCTCACATTGCTCTACACGTAGGCGAAAAGCTGTACGGTTGTCTGCTTTGCAACAAATCGTTCCCGAATAAGACAAGGCTAGAGACTCACCTGGCTGTAAAAACACATAAAGTTTTTACTCATAGTTGTGGATGCATCAAATACTTAACTCTGGGCATTAAACCGGATGAGAGTAACCAGAAATCCTACAAATGTGGAATCTGCAGTAGACTCTATAACAGCCGCAATGGTTTAAAGCACCATTTAGTCGATCATCACTATGGAAAGAAGCAATTTAACTGCGATATATGCTGCACATTATTCGCCCAAGGTGAAAGTAATTTACCAGCTAGGAAAGCTTCGAGACCCTATCAATGTGGCGTTTGCAGTAGATTATTTGCAAGGCCGGAATCATTAAAGCTTCACCTAGACTCTACTCACTCCTCCAATCCGAACTCACTAAAGCAATGTCGCTATATAAGTCCTTCAGTGCAATTTCAGTGTTCATTTTGTGGTGTCAACAAAAATGAGAACGGTGCATTGGAACGCCATATAAGATTCCATACGCGAGAAAAACCTTTTTGGTGCAAATTGTGCGATACCAGTTATTCGAGCAAAAAAGGCTTAAAAAATCACAATGCAGCTCATACTGGCATAAAATCATTTCAGTGCCCAGTGTGTAGCAAAGGATTCTATTCTTCATCAGCCGTTGAACGGCACTTGCGTCAAGTACATACCGCCTTCACCGGCGTCGATTGTCCTCTATGTTCAAAAATATTTGTAAATAGGGTGTCCCTTGATGTTCACTTACAGCGACATATGGGGGAGAAGGGGTACTCTTGTCATATTTGCGACGAGCGCTTCACTAATGCTTCCGCGTTATCCTATCATAAAAAACGTCACTCGCAGCCTAAAAAGCACGAATGTTCTATTTGTCGAAAGCAGTTGACAACAAATAGCGGCCTTCACACCCATATGAAAATTCACAGTGAGATACGGCCTCATAAATGCACCCTATGCGAGAAAGGATTCTATAGCAGACGACATCTCTCGTTACATATGACTACCCATACAGGAGAGCGTGCCTATAAATGCCCAGTTTGCAAAAAGTCATTTTCTCGACAAGAGATCCTTCGTGTTCATGTTCAATGTGTGCATGAGAAAGAAAAAAACATTTCCTGCGTTATGTGTTCTAAGCAGTTCTCAAAGTATCGGACAGGAGATTTTGAGAAACATGTCGGAATGCATACCCGAGAAAGACCGTACGAATGCGTGGAATGTGGTGGATGGTTTTCAGATAGCAGTGGTTTAAGTAGACATAAACGATCGCATACAAAATTGAAAGCTTATAAATGTGGAATTTGCAGTAAGGACTTTATGCATAGAGTTTCCTTGCTTGGACATATGAAGGTCCACAAGTCTAAATAGGAATATGACTGCACACTTGAGCTGCCGATATTCATTAAAAATGAAATATACATCCCTCTTACTAATTAACATGTATTCTTGAAGTTACTCTTCATTCTTTGTATATTTGTTATTACGTTATAAATTTTAATTATTGGTTTTATTTAAGTATTTGAATTTTGTAATTGAAAGAAAGGAAGTATGATTAAATATTTATAGTAAGCGATTCTACAAATCATTTCAGTAACCAATTTTATTTCATCATTCTGTACCACCATTAACAGGTAATCAGTTGTGCTTTGTATACTTTCACCAAAGATAGCTACTATTTTACTCTGGATCCAAACGGAATATAATGCTTTAATCAACCCGAAAATAGAGAAACACATTTTAAACCGCTTACGAGCTTATTATAAATACAAGTGAACAGGCAAAACTGGAATGTTAGCAGAGCCAGAGCATTGTGCACACTCAAGCCTCTCAACTATTTACATTTGTATGGCTTCTGAAAAAACAAAATAGCATGAGTTTCTTTCTGCTCGGCTGGTTGTTTTCATGAATTCGTCAATCCTAATTCATGTGCATCTGATTAACTCACGGCTCTCTTCCATCTTCTCTTGGAAGTCCTGTAACTCCAACACATATTGAGCTATTTTAATAATTCAAAGCGCGTTTTGTAGCCCAAGAAAAGCTGCGGGGTGTTATTTTTCAGATTTTGGAATTTCGAATTCTAACAACGGTTATGGGAGGTCAAGCATTTTTGTCGAGATTTTCATAAAGTTGAAATATTTATTTTGAGAGTCTGTGAAATAATCATGCTAGTGATATGTCTTGATGTTTTTATAC
>JAHZMV010006600.1:0-13168 GCA_027743765.1 Coecobrya sp. COE2
CATACGGACACCCGATGATTCAATTTTTTTGCCTTGCGGATTTTTTCCCTTAGTTTTAAGGGGCGACCGATGATTTTTTGTGGTACGGAACCCATTTACCCTATATTAAATGATAGTTCTATGCTGCACTATGGTTGCTCCATCTATACAGTTTTCTAATATATAATTATTGAGGGTTGTGACGAAAGATTACCATGAATATTTTCCTGGACATAAATATTTCATGAACATACGACCCTCGGTCTAAATCTGCAACAATATTAGTATATTTTATGTTCCTACATGAATGTGGTGTAATCGGTTCACCGACATAAATATATCAATTGTTGAGTTTAGGAAAGTTATGTCGACAATAAAACAAGTCTTCCATCACTCCGATGATTCTAGAACGACGGAATCTATTTATTACCATACGAGAGAAATACTTGCTGTTCAATGAATTTACTCTCTAACTTATTCATAACCACGTACCAATACAGTGTAATAATGTAATGAGGTTTCCTGCCACGTTCCGAACGGTAACTTGCACGCTCTTTGATGTTTCAATGTTTACATCAACATGGGAAACACATCGTTTGCTTCACGTTTGTGAAGAATGAATAACCATTTAAATTTTCCCTCTATGGTAGCAATATACCCCATTCATGTTAATTTTTTCTCGCAATATTCCAACTAAATATTAGCTGAATGAAACTAAAGTGGAAAGCATACTGATCAAATCCCAGTATCAGCAAACTATTTCCGAGATTAGAATGCGTTCTTGTTCTTGGCTTAACCTTCATCAAGTTCACCAAATTTTAAGTAAATATTGGATTGTGCAATTTGGCATTCTAATTTTAAGCGGACATGTTTATTTATAAAATTAGCTCTGTCAGAAACAACAAATAGGTAGAATTAAATGTCAAGCAATGTTACGAAATAAGAATTTAAGTATAGTCATAGGACTTTCAGCTTTCCACAGGACGTACGGTCCTGTATCATCTAATTTGAAGTTGTAATAAACATCAAGTTGAAGTGCAAACATCATTATTATGTTTGCTATACATCAAAAGTAGCTTTTAACGTAAAGCAGTCCTCTTTTTAATTTAGATGTGGGATGATTCGTTGTAACCAGTTAAATGTAATAAATGTTAAACATCCATATAATTAATTAACAGCCATAGTTTAGTTGGAAATGACTGAACTTTAATGAAATCACAACTCGATTAAGCAATTATCTGTCATTGGTTTGTAACTCTTCTACTGGATTAAGATCGCGGAAAACTGGTAGGACAAATAAAAGTCAAAGCAAATATTACTTGCAGTTATTTTGGCATGACTTCAGCATAAATGTGCACACCACAACAGCAAAATCTCGGGTTGGGATAAAAGCAAGAATACAGCAACTTCGTCTTTGTACTGAGTTTACAGGATAGATGTCCTGCGAAACCAAATCGTTGTGATAGTAGCTTGGTTGCCACAGATTGTTCAAAGTAACAAAACTGATGGAATCATGATCACAAAATTTGAGTCTACTAGAAGTGCTAGCCCAATCAATACCATATAAATTTTTAATTAATATCGATTATTCAATTAATTAATTACAGGAAATCGAACACAATACATTCTACACTGAAATTATATAATTTGTTTATAACCGTTTCTTGGGTGATACTTGATATTGTATTTGCATAATTTCAATTGCCTGACATTCTGTAAATAATTGAATACCTAAGAATTTTGCTTTTTTTTGTCTGAAACAGAAGCTTAAATTTGTTCCTTCTCTATTTTGTAGATATGTGCAACCATATTCGACCTTTGGATTTTACTTACTTTGAAACACGTTACATGTGTGTTTAATATTTGACAATGTAGTGGTGTTTGCATTGTTGTTTGCTAGTTTTGTTTGTTTAAACGTGTGTCTCAAATTTTCCTGGTATGCATATACCCTTTTGTTGTAAACTCTAAATATAGAATATAAGGGACCACTTACTTTTGTTCAAAAGCTTGAATTCAAAGTCACGGGTAGCAAACAACTATTAATTATTCACCTAGTAAAACCAGCATAGTCCACATAAACATTAGTTTGAGCGCAACTGTGGACTTTGTTGTCCGGTATATGTATCCCCAACTCCAGTCTGCAAGTCATCAATTTCACGCATATTAAACACTCCCACGCCAACTACAAAAAACGAAGGTAAAATAAAACACGGACACAAGAAATTCGGATGCTAAACATGAAACCTGTGGTTACTCTGGCGTTCGTATTTTATGCCATCCTCATACTTTGGAGATGAAACTAGTCCATCACCAACATCAGTACCAGTTTTATACAAATAACTTGCTTGGGCATATAGCACGTTCTTTGCCAGCAACTGAACTAACTTACTAAGTTGATGACTGAAATAACAACGTGACATGAAAAATTAATGGTGACCATAAAGTTACAGGAAAGCCAAACTGAATATTTTCAAAATGCCTCTTGTTTCCAAATTTAACTATATATTAACTCATATTTATATGTTTACTTTTTTGCTAATGTCTGAGGTGTCTGATAGCATATATAACTAAATAGACATAACGTTTGTACTTGAGTAGTCACTGTCGAACCTTATGTATATATGTAGTACGTTTATATACTTTCTATTAGTTGACAAAAATGATTTCCCCAAGGGATGCATCCTTCCAGAAATAATCTACCGGTATTACATTATTGCATTGAAAGAAATAGCAACTTTGCTTTTCCTGAAGATAGCGGATTTTTGTACAGTGCCCACTGTAACACGTTACTGTGTTTGCCAAAATATGTACATACAGACAATATTTATGTAACATGTTACCATACTACAAACTATAGACTATTATGAACATAACATTTTTCACACTATACTGGAGTCAATGTTGATATTTGTTGGTTCGACTGGTACTTTGGGACCTAGTTATCACCAAATACTTGATACCAATAAATCCAAAAGCTTAATGAAGTAGTTCAAATCGTCGTTTTTTATATTTCGCTTCAAGAAATCGATGCTAGGAATTCGGTGTTACACAAAAGCCGTGAAGACCTAAGACGTTATGCCTCAAACCGACTTTCCCTTTGTAAAAAAATATAAGGTTTCTTATAGTGCTCTACCTCCGGGGACATTATTATGTAACGATTTATGTGAGTTTTCATGCGTTCATAAATTTCCTTTAGGTTGGAACTACGCCTTTCTGCTTTCTGTAACCGCTACTTTCGTTGAAAGGAGCGAAGCAGCTTTCAAGAGTATTCATTGTACGCTACGAAATTCGGGCCGACTGGCTACTACAAACTAAATTATTACTGCATTAAATTTAGTTTACATGCCAAGAAAAGCAGCAATTACATGCATGACATCTTCAAAATATAAATGCCGCTGAAGGGTAAGACGTATTTCACATGAGAAAAAAATACACAGTAAATTCGAGAGGATATTATGAACTTTCTGTAGGCAACGAACTAAAGCAATGTTTTGTTTGTAACAATAAATGGATTTTTAGAAAGGTAACAGTTACTTTGACGCTATTTAGATGACAATTTTGAAAAAAAATATTTCCATTTAAAGTACTCTCTCCGTAAGCTCCATGTTATACACGCGTGATAAAAAATTGTACAACCGGCTTCCATTTATGAATATTCCATAGGTGAGAGTTTTGCCCATGAACGCCCATTTCATTTCTAAATATGATGTCCTCATTTATGTTCTGTTCAATGGACAGAACAAATAACAAATGATATCTACTTCGCCGACGTCCTTCACGGAGTGCGTAAAAAATGACATTTAAGGTATATTTAAAATACTGCCAGGTATACTTAAAATAGCACTGGATTGAGAACCGTAGTGGTACATGTTACTAGATATATGTTCTTAAAATGTTTATTAAACCATAAGAATCACATTTACTCTGTGCGACTATCAATCTGACTGAACATCATCTGGAACATTCATGAATGACTAAACCCATGAGTGTAGTTGTTTTATGAAGCTGAGAAAACCTATTCCTGGAAAGTAGCTGCCCGTTCTGAGAAAGTCCTTGAAACTGTATGGTATCCATGGCTAACTTTTATCGCTGTCGGGGAAACAATCCATGTGTTCCATTCCATTGGTTCCAAGTAGCTGCTCAAACTACCATTACATCTCGAATTCACCTGATCTCTAAATATGAACCAATCTTACTAGCGAAGACCAATATCCTATAAAATTAGCTGCTGCTGCAATATAGTCTACTTTTGACTTTGTTTAGACTCCGTTATCTATTTTGTGAAAGGATATACTTGGACGCATTTCCTGCAGCAATATCCGGGCCGTTTCTGCTAGGATGCAAATCTCTTTCATCTCAGTTCCCCGGAAATCATTTCGGCTTGACAATCGAGTCGTATTATTTGCGTTGCAACATGACATGGTCGTTGTAGTCATCCATGAAAACACACTCATCAGCAACAATATCTGATTGAATTAGAATTTGCATCGTTTCGAGAAATGTATACGTCGATGAAAATTAAATATTGTTTTTAACGCAAATATAAACAAAGCTCCGACAAAAAACTTATTGTATTAATTACTTCCCAAAACATGCATCAATAGTAGTATGGAAATATATTCATTCTAAATTCGTAAATTTTAGATACCTAGACACTAATTGGTGTAACTGATGTTTATCAACTAATGCAGACAACGTGCATTCTCTACAGAAATGGGAAGAAAATATAATATTCTATCAGACAACTTGATGGCTAGTTACCTCAACGTATTTTTTTCCCGAATGAGCATTTTCTACTTACCCATATAAAGTTAATGTAGATTGATGTTCACATTAACTTCCTGGGGCGGTCTGTTGAAACAAATACACAGCGGGTAAGGAAACCATCGTTTGCTTTCAACAAAAACATGGAATTGCAACTATATTTTGCTTTAAATAGATTTTTGTGATAAGAACATCAACTCCGAAGAAGCTAAACTTTTTTCATTCGTCTAGTGTTTCTCTTTCATGTCTATATTGAAGGAAACATTGTCTATATTTTTCCCCGCAAGTCGGATTACTTCTTTATATAAAATGGTATCGTGTTTTCATCAAGTATATATTTTTTACTTACGGAGCTTATTGCACAACAGGAAGCTATTGAGCTAATCTCTTATGTCACAGACTACACGAGAACAAAGTTCTATAAATCTAATTTGGATTGCCATGAAGTTTGTGACTTTTATTTCCGCCGAGTGGGAGTTGTAAATAGACACGTACATATGTATACATACATACATTCTTGAAACGTATCATTCAAACAGAAACAGACACACACCGGGCAAACATTCTCAAGTAAATCCGTACAATTCTTATATATCCGGCTGCCGGAAATCTATACGAAAAATGTAGGAATAAAAAAATCAGTTGATAGTTGGAAAGTGGTATTGTCTGTCAAACAGAAAATTGGTTGACTCTTTGTTGTATCTTCAGGGATATCTGTTCCTTCAATGCTCTCGCATAGATTTTCTCGTGTTGCCAAATGTCTTCGTGTTTGTGCCAACGTCTTGAGATTTTGAATTCGGCGAAGAATTTTTCACACAATGCTAAACAATATTGTGTACGTAGCGGTAACTGCTATGTAACGGTTTATTGTCAGCAGAGCTGATAGAGCATTTTCTAAGACTTTCTAAACTGCTGTCATTTGTGCTCAAAAACATAAGATGGCAGAAGAGGAGCAGAATATACTGTTGAATTATAATAAAAAATATCTAGGTTTAGTAGCTGGATGACGGTTAGAATTTGAAACCATTGCGGCAATAAGTATTTTTATGGTTTTGCCTTCCATTGCTTCCATACTCATCACACGTTTGTTTTGTATTATCATGGACCCTATCCAAAGCTATCCATTTAAATATTAACTAGTGCCGAATATTTGTATTGAATGTTTGATGTGTGTCGTCAACAAATTAGAAGTGTATGCAAATAAAATTCATGAATACGATTAATGTTGAATAGTAGAATAGTATTTCCACTCAAGGATGATATGATGCATGAATATTTGAGCGAAATATTCTTCTTACATAGCACATTCGAGTTTATGTAGACAAGTAAGATAATCTACCTTGTTTTACAGAATTCAAAACTCACCACCCATCTGGTCGCTATTAAATTGTACACTTAATAATACCCTATTTATACTTGCTCATTTCACAAAAAAATGTTTCGGATCTAAAATCATGCGTCCGTAACGGCGAAATTCTCTTGAGTGATGAAGGGTATTTGGGGAGGTTTACAATATTGAATTGATATTCTGACATTGTCGCAATTTGTTGGATGGATTTACTCATGTAACCTTGAAGCATTCGAAATTGGCATTGTCAATGCAATGCATGTCCACGTAACAAAATTCTGCATTCTCTACGCCTAAAATATGTCTAGAATATGGTAAATGGAAAACTTGAATTTTTTATACTTATCCCTCATGAATTTTTTAACGTCCTGCACATCAAGGAGAAAAATATTATTTGTAACTGGGCTCCCTACTGTCACTAATATGTATTCACTTACCCTAAAAGATTCTTAGAACGTGTATTTATATGTACTTTATACGACCGAATTTTCTCTAATAGGATACTTCTTCTCCACAATATGATGCGTTTATTGATAGTGTACCAAGTTCCGAGAATTAATCCCCAATATTGGCCACTACCTGGACATCCTTAATGCAACTGAGGTCTAATTTCGGAAGAAAATTTGAAGATTATACTCCATAGGTTATCATAAAGGGTTTCTACCTGAGTGACCATTTAGAAGGGCAAATTTCGCTTGGGTTGATGTTGTGTTCGTCGGTTCTCTCCTGCCTTTAAGGTTGCTGAAACACAACTCAAGGTCAAAATTAAGTCGCAATTTAAGAGACTATATTAATTGGTATTTGAGATGATGACGGGTATACCTGGCGTATACATAAATGTACATACATATTAAATACTACGCAGTATGCAATTATAGCTTTCCTGCTATATTTTATGAAATCATTAACAATGTATTTTGCTCTTATGATTAGTAGTTTGACTTACTTATTATCCAAAATGTGTAAGCATCTCATTACAAAATAATGATCTTGAGATGGGGCTGAGAAAAACAATTCCTAGAATAATTCGGAGAGATTCCATGATCACTAAAGTGATCATAATTTGTTATACTTGTTATTACCCGCTTTCATTGAATTTAATTCCGGTGTTCATGGGTTACTGCAAGAAATCCTGAAGGTCAATCTAAACCTCTCTTATCTATTCTATCCCATTATAATAAATTATTTGTGCTTCCATAACCGACTTGTGGTAAATATGTTGCTCGTACAAATTCACATCACGAGACAAGTTATTTCTTGATACTTGTTATACTCAACACAATGAATTCAGTAAATGCTTTAACTTGTATCAAACTAGTCGTCAAAATATTTCTTAAATATTGTGTCTGGGTTCTAATGGAATACTCATCTTAGTTATCTAAACCGCATGGTAAGTTACACAGTTATATTTATAATTTAGTTTGTTAAAAATGTCCTCGAGCTAATTTCCCGTAGCATCATTCCTTTTGTTTCTGGATGAGCCCACAGCTCAGATCTCTTTGATCTTCTTTCTCCGGAAATGCTTTTGTTTTTCAAGTGCATTGAATTAAATAAATTACATTGTTGTTTGAAGGTTGTAGTAAACACAAATATCTTATATACAGTAACAGGAAAAACAGCAACAATATTTGCTTGAGATGACATTGCGTACTATTTCTTGAAAGCGAATCATCTAGCGTGATACAAATTCTTCTAACGAACATGTACAAAAACAGACCAAGCTAGTCTTCAACATACATATTAAACAATTACAAAAAACAAGAATTCATAAAATATCTCGTTGTCTTCTAACAGATCAAATGAATATACGCAGTACCTTTCAACTAAAAAATGGAAAACAAAGTTTTTACATATTTCTGGATAAGGAAGATTGTATTACAAATGCACTAACTTTTTATAGAATCAACCTTAAAAATCTCACCTAACCTTTAGAATATTGTTATGGTTATTATTTAAGGAAAAAAGTCAAGATTCTAGTCAATAAATCTCTTTCAACTTCTATCCATGAACATGTGGTTATAAAGTAATTTATTGGTTCCGCTGAACCCGACAATACGAGCATGAATTCATCCGGCTCCGGCAACGTTTATTGAGGTTTGAGTACATTACATGTCAATGCCAAAAATTTTGTTCACCCAATTCATACAGAAAGTGGTAAGGAAAGTAAGGAATTTGTAAGGCAAATACAAATCGATGTAACCTACCTTGAAAGTCAAATGCCAAATTTTGGGAAAATATCTGACAATGAGGTGAGTAAGTGAAACGTTTTTTTTTCATTTCGTTAGTTCATCTACCGAAAGTTTGGCTGCTTGATATTTACTAAGCGGAAATGCTGTTATCCAACTATAAGAATACTTGCGACTGATGTGGGTAATCGGCCGATTTAGTTATTAAAGACGAAAACTTGTAACATCCATAAGCTTATTTATTTAGTGAATGAATGAGTGGGAGGAAGAACCAATTAAGGCAAGTTTGTCACATTGAAGCCATATGATTATTTACTAACTATGATGGTAAGATGGTGAATGTAAACCCTATGTTATCTGACTGGATAAATGGTACCTGGTCGATAAATAATGAATGAGGATTCGATTGCAACTGACAGAAGATAATCATGCGATCAGCTTATATAAGGTAGTATAACTTCTTTTAGACTCAAAACTTCTGTATATTTTTATAAGATCATAAAACCAAGGAATGCAAAAAGCTCTTTCTGGCGGAAATTGCAGTATCGTGACGAACACGAGAGATAAAGAAGTTGACATTTGAAAATAATTTTATTACAGCTATAGATGTAGGGGATTTATTGCAATTTTCGGTTTTACGAACAAACGTTAAACACTAAGCAGTCAACTACGTTTTATGTTGGATTTAACCTTGGTGAAACCTTGTGACTTAATACCATTAAAATATACACGTTGTTAAGAGTTTTTATGGTGAGCAAAAATTTATGACCAGCTTATGCAGAAGAAACCACACAGTTGTAAAACACAGCGACACACAAAAAATTTCAAAGTGGTGCCTAGAATGTCTTCAAATAATAATGTCTTTATGATCTGGCGGGAACCACATTTTATGGTTGTTCTTAAATAGAAATGTGAAATTCAATAGTATTTATATAATTTAACCATTTCGCAGATAAATGTTATTCATAAAGTGTCACATTAATATAATGCGAGCAGTATCTCACGTTTCAATGGTTTTACATATCTATGTACTCTATTTACAGACCTCATTGTGATAATAACGGATAAAGAGATGGAGGCTGCGAAGTGAAACGGAATACAGGAGACGGCTTCAAATCCTAAGCAGACCATCTTCTGCGGTGGAGAAGATAAAGGACCCTAGTTAAGCACATAATAAAGCATAAAGGCTGGATAAAAAGGCTAGTGCAGAAGAGAAAGAATACTAAGAAATTTATCGCATAAATTCGCTACTAAAATATTCTTGAGATCGCATTACATGAAAGCCTAAAAATGCCAAGAACTTTAAAAACTGCTTTCATTCAGTCCCACACGGTTATATGTATATTGCAAATAAATCTTCTTAATTTCATAATGATTCCATTTCGTATTAAACTTTAATATTTATGCCGTATTTCCATCCTTGGAGAATATGTGAGCGTATATCAGTGTCAAGTTAAATGATGTCAGCAAATGTGTGAACGAATCTTCGTATATCTATTATTACAATATACATCAACGAGATTAATGCTTCTTATATATTACTAATGTCCACACTTCAGTAGTTGGGATATATACATAGGTATTGGATCATCTAACCTAAACTATGCTTATTATGTTTCGCCGAATATCAAACAATTTAAATAATAACTACTTTTAAATAACTTATTTTCAAGTGAAATCTAGACGAAAAAAATTCAGTGTTTTAGTTGTACTTTGTGACGAAGCTTCTAATTAGAACATCATCCCGGTTGAAAAAATAAATCGAAAACAAAGTTTCTTGCTTTTACAAAATTTTAGTATTAGCTTTCACCGTGGCTATCCAGTTGAAAGCAGATTCTCAAAGTTTATCCTTATATTACATCGTGTACTAGTATGTTTATTCTAAGGCAGTTTAGCGATGTTGGACACGAACACGTTTTATTTATAAACGCCTGGGTCATTTATGGTGTTTTAATCAAAGGTAACTAAATACTAGTTTACACATTAACAGTGCATTTGAACGGTAATGTTTTCATTGATTTCCACCAACAGCTAAAGTAAAAGTTCAAAGTCAAAAACTCCAAACGTCAGAAATGTATTATTTGTAAGGGCGGGTAAACATGACTCTCACGTTCCATTAAAACTTCATTATATAAACTACCTGCTTGTAACTTTTGATCTTTTGCAAATGAGTTACTTAACACTCAAGCGGGAAAGATGAAACTGATGTGGGAACTATATTGATTTGAGTTCGAATATCCGAAACATGTAACAACCATGACCTTTTCAGCCAACCCAACTAAGGGGAACAATCGTCCATTTTTAACGAAATCGTCAAGCTATAGACAATTTATGCTGTCAAGTTGTATAATTTTGAGGTATTTCTACTTTAATCACTGAATCACTGAGAGAGGCTTGCAGTGATGTGGAAATACTGAAACTGAAATCTAAATAAATTTTGTAGGAATCTTTTACCAATTGGTAAACTGGCATATTTACGAAGCTAAAGGATTACTTCATGTCAACCTAACTTCTTATCAGTATACAAATCTAATTTAGAAATTGACATTTAAAAACACTATCCTAAAAGGGATATCCTGTTTTCTTTTTAATGTTTTATATATTTGCTACCCTTTTATTCGACATACACGAAATACCAATGTTTTCCATTTCGATCTCATCTAATGTGAAATATTTATAACGCATTTCATATCCACTTCCTTTGGAAATGTAAAATTTGGACACCGGATGATTCATGACATCAGACTGAATTAAACTCTGAATGATCTCATTATCTCATTTTTAGAATTCTGAAAGCAAAATAGCTCCAACAGTACTTAATATTCTTCACTGGTGTCTTTTATGTTATTCTGTGGCATTTCAGAGATGAACTGCAAATGTCAAATTAAAAGTTAACCGGTTTATTGTATATGCTGAATCAATTACGTGTAGCTTTTAGCAATACTTTAGCAGATAATTGGCATTGACAGGAGGGTGATAGGAATTTTATAGCTAGTGATAAGCACTTTCACTGTTGGGGTTTTACTGTTTACATAATAGCAGAAAAGGTCTCAAATATCTATCGAAGTAAATATTAATGTCATGGTTGATGAGAATTACAGTGAATAAAGTTTGGCAGAGTCTAAAAGTATGATTGTAGAAGATATACAGTTTCGCCCCCCGAGGCACCCTAACACCTGGCAGTATAAAAAATGTGTAAATGGAAAAGTGAAAATTAAGTTCATTAAACTATTTTTCCGAAACTTCTTTTCGTATATGACGACGTCATATACTTTCAAAGTATGTATGGGTACTACACAGTAAAAGCTATTTAATCTAAGAATTATTACCATCATGGGACCAAATTTCGCATTGGATGCATCTTACAAATAGGTACAAAGTAGAATCCAGCTAAATTTTGAAGATGAAGAAAGCGGTAGTTTATGTTTCGAAAAATTAAATGAAGTTGTTGCATCATTGTCTGATGAAATTGCGTGGGATTAATCTACAACGCATTTTGAGTGGGAGGATGTCACTCACTGAAATTGGTTCTAGCCATCCACTTTCATAACTATATATTCGTTGGTCTTTATGCTTGTTAGTGACAATACTAATTAGGAAGCATTCAAATTATGTTGCTTTATAGAGAATATGCCGTATTGTTTTTTTACAAATTATATAGATAACTGCTGAATAGACTTTCGCTTGATATACTCTACTAATTAAAAGCAGTAATAAAGAGATTCTAATTATATTCTCGTGGTGGTGTCAAAATTTCTCATGTGTTTAGTTAGAAATGCCGTGGGTTTCAAAGATAATGATTAATATATTATTTCATAATTCTAATATTGTATACAGAGTTATGTAACTCATGTTTTCTATGCGCTCTTTCAACAATGCACTCAAGTAAATGGTTTTCTCCTGGAAAATAATTTGACAATAAAATTGACTGTATGATATATGTGGTTATTAAAGTTTGAAACCATTCTTTAAATAGACTACCGGGAATAAAATTATTATTTTATAACCAGGTTATTATTTTATAGTTTTGATGGTAAGATAAAATAAGATTCTTTTATCTCTTTCCACTCTGTGTTAGCAACGAACCACACAATTGGCCGGCTTTCAGTATATGGTAGTTTTGTTATTTGAATTTATTTTCCTCAACTTTCTATTCTTGATTTCATTTTGAAGTTTTCGGACAATATATATAATTGAACCAAAATGGTATATGAATTTTACAATATTTGTGAACTTATTTGGAATTTAACAAAGCCTCAAGAAGCATGTATAATATATCACAATACAAAATTTTGAAAACAGGCGAAGAATTATAATAGGCGAATTATTTATATTGTAAATATTATTTTCTTTCATTTTATCTACCTTTCTCCAATGAAGTCTCTTCCTGATAATTTACACATTAAAATTGGGCGGATTTACTTTCCACTAAAAAAGGTTCTATAGATTGTATATTTGGTGAGCAGCTGGTTTAGGATTAAAAAGTGGCTTCAACATAAAGTCTTTTTTGTGTATTCTGTTGTATACCATCTTACTTTATTTTATTATTTTCCTGGCGTCTTGAAAATTCATGTTGAAGTCATCGCTACAGTATTTCTACCAAGCCTTAGCATTAATTATTATGACTAATTTGCATAGATACAATGTACATTGAATTTGAACTAGAAGCTTAATATTATCGAACGAATATTTTAGAATGCACAATAATACTGATCATTTAATTTGATTCTTCCTAACATAAGCAGTTAACACATAAGCAGGCCCTTATGTGTTAACATCTTATGTGTTAACCGCCGTGTTCACACATAACTTTTATGTGTTAACAGGCCTGTTAACACATAATTCTTAAGTGTTAACAGGGGTGTTAACACATTATTCTTATGTGTTAACA
>JAHZMV010006601.1:0-31609 GCA_027743765.1 Coecobrya sp. COE2
AAACCAGTTGGAACCCTTTTTGGAAATTTTGGCCCTTTTTGTGGGGACCCATTTGAGCATGTATGCTCTTTCATAATAAGAAGTACCACCAGTTATATAGAAATGAGTATAGGGACAGTAATCATCCTCCTTATCCTACACTTTGTCTCTATATCCCAGCAAGCTAGCTAGTGAAGGAAATGCAGTACAAGTTTGCAGTTTATTGCAACAATGCTGATAATGTTAATTATTTAATGAACTGCGACCATGTAGGTAACTGCTATCATTGTTTCACTGATAATTTCAGAGATGACGATTTATCAAATGAACTCAAGTCATACACGTATCAATTCTTTAATATGTACTTATTCACATTCCTGCTCACTTCATTCGGGTATTACCTGTACTCCTTTAACGTGCATATCTCTTTGCACACTTACAAATCCCCTGTAGAATTGCAAGCATCTACTTATTATTGATGACTACTATTTGGCTACCCTGATTCTTAATTCTCACCTTGGCAACATATATTATCATATCTATAAAAAACTTGCGCGCTAAATCTGGTTATTTAGTATGCATATCTTGTTGCAAACTTGTGAGAGACAACAATAGCAATGAAGATATGCTTCCTCCATAAATTAATAAAGTTCATCCTAAAGCCATTTTATTGCGCTGAAGTTACTTCTCTCAGCACACATCAGCAGTCACAAGGTTACTTCTTACTTACCCAACCATCTTTAAAATAGTTACCACAACTACAGAAGCAGTCCTAACTAGCAGCACAATTAAAATAATGATGATAAAAATTACAGTTGAAATAGAGTGACAAAAATTCTCACACGAGCTACTATATAATATTTTTGTAGGGTGTTTAAAACCAAAACATACTTTTTCCATTCCACCGTCATAATCATAAGATTAGTTTAATAGCGCATTTAAAATTAACGGAAGCTGATTAAAATGATGGCAAGATAATTGTTGGTTCCTCTACCGACTTTGCTCTGCTTACGTCATACACCGCACAAGTGAGTACAACAGATACAATCAGTACGCATGCGACAGCGTTCTGGCCGGATCGGGAAGCTTTTGCGCCAGTCCATTGTCCGGACACATGCCGGATTTTTGAGGATGGCACTCGGAAACATTGTGCAACTGAGCTGCCAGAAAAATGAGTGGTGCGTCATCTAACATGAAACATGACTCACTTGACGACAGATTATCACGTAACCCCAGTCAGTTTACTATCCTAATATTATTGTCCACTTTACAGAATTACAGGAAAGCATTAAACGCTTATATTATGTTAATTGTGATCAATTCCTTGAATTATCGGGAAAATAATTAAGATGAACTTTAATAGCATTTGGTGTAACGGTGATTACGTAAGATTGGGATAGAGGCTTATTCATAAGTTCCCTTTCACCGCTTCACCTTGAGAGAGCATCCTCTTGTAAAATATTGATGCTAATTAAAAACTTATTAACATTTGCAGGGTAATAATGATTAATTGATTAATTAGTGCAGTTTTGTACTGCTGATTTTGAAAGATTGTTTCGCAACGTGGACATAACATCAGCAGGGGACATGTTACGAACGGATTGACAGGCTGGTTGTCATATTGCATTATTCCAATACGTTGGCTACACAATGGTGAGAGAGGAGACTTTCATTTGGAGAGGTTATATAATGCAGTGGAATTATTTATAGGCACGAATTAGTAAATTAAATACATACACGATAAACAAAAGCAGGCTAGTTTTATGACCGAAGTAAAATCATAAATAGGTACGTAATAGTTCATGCACTTCATTAACAAATTCTTGTTCAGTGAGCAGCGCGTCATTCACATCATTTCACTGTTCCTCTTGATACGATCATATATTATTTGAGCATGATCACTGATCATTCATTGATCCATCATTATTGTTATTATTACATAAACTGCTGAATTTAGTGAATGCACTCATGCGGATCATTTCATGCATGCACTCACTCGTGCAGCTTCTAATTCTAAGGCGACATCATAAACGAAACTCATTGTCCGATCAAGCATGTCGTCGTAACACCATTTTTTTGTTTTGCAGACTCTTTTTTACTACATAATGTGAGCATTTTACTATTATAACAAGCAGAGGTAACAAAATTTAACGACAAAAAAGTAATTTGCTGGTCGGCTATTTAAAGAGATTTATCATAAATAGGTTTGCCTGCGGGAAGAAACGTTTACACATTTGGACTGATTATTGTTACGACGATGTTGATTATCGTGGGATTATGCAATATTCTCCTTCTCCATACATTTTCGAGACTAAAGCACTTCTTTCCGCTTTTTCTCCTATATATTATATTGTATATAACCACATATTATATTACGCATACACATAACATGATCTCGTCATGATTCATGATGCCCAAAATTTTGTTTTTAAGGATGCTGCTCAAATTAATGAAAGCAAGCAAGTAGGTACTTTTTTAGTTGTTGAAGATTTTAAAAGTGGTTTACCATTCCCTAGCATTCTGTAGTTATTAGAAATGACGACGATAAAGTGCCTAGGTTTATTTTTGTGAGGTGCCCTTGCACTAACATAATAATTCATTGTCCCACGTTAAGCGCTTGCTTGTTAAACTTTGTGTTCTGTGTAAAGTCATCAGTATCAGCATGATCATACGCGTATATGCTCCGATTCCACAAGGGAATTAAGGTCACCACTCGCCAACATCATGATGATGAGAGCGACACAATGAAATTGAAAGTAAATACCACAGATATTATGTAGATCGTTGCAAATCGAATCGACAGTATTTTTGTGTATCAACTGAGCATGATGATGAGATGTGGATTGTTTTAAAGGTCTCTGTAGAAGTGAAATAATGATCAAATTTATAAATCTTTCAACTCTGGTCGTCGTCGTGTATATAAATATAATTTTGGACAGGCTGGCAGTCACAACAGTCATATGAAATAATGATGCAAAATGTCGGATTTTATAGTTTTGTCATGCGACAATGGTAGTGGTGGTGGTTGGCTGGTCGGTAGGGAATTTGAGTTGCTTAAGGACAAAATGTGGTTATGGGTTTACGAGGAGAAGGAATGAATAATGATGACGAAGAGGAGCTGTTGAAAGCTGTGACAGACAGATAGAGATGCAAATGTGGAAGATATGAGTTCATAAGAAGATTAACATATTTTTGTGTGTTTTACTGGCTATCAGAATGATTTTTACTACTGCTCCTGATGCTGATCATTATGATGATATTGTTACTCACGACAATGATGAAGATAATGGTAATCGTAGTGAAGATTACTGCCGTATGGAAGAAGCAAGAGAATGAGCCAAGTAAAGTCCACATTGCATTACTAGAAGAAGTATATGACCAAGCGGTCAGTGGTGGTTACTCACTGGTCAACCGTGTGTAGTTGTAGGTGATGGATGGCACAGTGGCCTACCTGTTACTTCACCTTAACCCGCACACAATTTACTACTACGAAGATGAATTTATGACATTTTACATAAAAGTACTTAAATGTTGGACTTTTTCTGACTGACATTTTGCAATTTGCATTTAGTATTGCAATTTTTCACTGTACTCTTGTCCGTCGTTGCATACAGTGGATAGTTACAAGTGTGCGTGTTGTACCGCTCATCTTTATTATCATGAGAGTCGAGTATTTTGTCGGTCGGCAATTGCTGTAGTTTGTCTCTATCCTTCATTTTTATCCTGCTATCTTTTTTTCAAAAAAAAATTAAAAATTTTGCCTAAAAATGTATTTATCTAACCGTCAAAGATCGTCACGCTTTTTACCAAAAAATCCGTGTTACTTTCTAGCCTGCCTGCCTGCCTGGCCACTTGATAGAATATTATACCTGCAACAATTGCACACACGAATACGAAAAATTACATTTAAATGCTATAAATTTGCAAGCCTACATATTTATTGTAAAACATTCTACCAATGCCAATGTTGAATTGTTGAGTAATGTGACTTGCAAGGCAGGAGTAAAGTAGGAGTTTTCTAAAATAATTTTTCAAACTCCTACTATTCAGTTTCATCTTCAGCTGCTGTTGATTTAGTAAAAGGAACCTAATATTTTTATATATGCATGTATGTATATTTATTATCCCACCTATTATTATCCCGCTTTTCTTCTCATCATCAAAGCCATCATCCTGCTCACTGCTGCTGCTCACATGCCAAAAACTTGAACGGGGATGAGAAGAGGCTGCGTTTGTCGTGCACAAAATGGTTTTTGCACACGTCGTCGCTCGTCGTCGTTAACGTAATGCCCAGTGCCCATAACCTTGTTTTCTTTTGGCATGATCGTCATGCAAGCTTCAAGCAAACCAAAAAAGAATATCGAGAACATAGACACCTCTGCTCTCTGCCTATATATCCTTTCTTATCATCATCTGCGCGCATATAAATACCATCATCATCTTCATCGCCAAAACGACTTAATCTTCTTCTTCCTTTTTGATAAGAAAATGATCTGACAATCCATTTGTGTTATTTTCTCGTATGTCATTCCTCTTGTTGTAAATGGCAGTAGTGGAACAAGCAATTTTGCATGTTTTGTGCTAAATTGTCAAACATGTGTTGGCACTTGTCACTACTGCCCACTGTCTGCATGTTCTGCAATTGATGGTGACGAGCAGGGCCGCCTTTTGCTTTCTGTCATTTTTGTTGTGGCGATAAGGACAATAAACAGCATGCTTGTTGGCTCCACCGACAGAACAAAGTACTGAAAGTGAAGACGATGCTGAAGATGATGTGCCAAACGCGATAAGATAAGAAAAAATCGTTGATTAAATCAACTATACAATGCTGGGATGTTGCTAAATGTCATTTTCGTCGAGTTAACAACTGTTTGCTATTTTGTGTCCACCATTGACAAAATTGACGTCGCGTTATGGTCGTTGCGGTAACTTGCATGTACATCTTCTATTTTTACTTTAAGGGTTGCTTGGAAGGATTCTTTCAATGATTAGGTGCATTTTTACCTCTGCACTGGCTTTCAATAAAATGAAGCTCATCTTCATTTTTGATTTTTGCTTCGTAACGACTACGACCTTGTCCGGTAACTAGAGAGGGAGAGTTGTATCGTCGGCATCAGCATAACATGTTGTCAGTCTGAAATAAATGGATAGAAGATGATTTGAAAAAAGTAATTTGCCAACAGGATGAATGAAAGGGTGATGAGAGAGAGAAGGCTATTGATGATTAGTTGTAGGAAGCAAGGGATACAAATGCGAGGACGAATTGATAGAAAGAAAGGAAACCTAGATAGTGCAGGTGATCTCAGAGTCGTCCAAGTTTATATAATCATCTTCCTTGTCCAAAAAAACTCATTAGATAATTTATGGCCATAGAAAATGGAATGCAGGAAGAATACTAATCAAAGGAAGTCTTTTCTATGCAAAATCCAATTCCTAAAAAAAGTTTCATTCAAATTGTAATAAAAGACTAGAACTTTGTAAAATCATTGATAAGACCGTTATCTTATTGGTTCAGGGCTCAAGAAACTCGGATCATTTTTATCATTCAATTCCCTCACTTTGTTGCATTATTCCAAAATCCGACAAAACGTATGTAAATGTGATCATAGCAAGCCAACAAATTTCTACAGTAAAACATGTTTGATTGCTGATTACTAATAATAAAACGCAACCTTAAATCAGCAAAAGAAATGAATGACACTTGAAAACACACAAAATCAAAGAAATAAGGTCACAAACAGGATTGCATTTTTGGCGGCGTCATTAACGCCAAGAATGCAATGCATACATGTACGTATACGAATTGCCGTTCAAAGTGCATCCTCCAAGTCGAAGGCTGTTGTAAAGGGTTCTCACTTCTAATATGACTTTTCATTTTAAAAAAAATATGTTAAATTTACAACATACTATTTTAGCTACCTAAATAGTATATTGCAGCAATATTTATATTTTTTATTTATGAAAGAGTGCATGACACTTTTTCAACTATCATTTGCATTTTATTATCCTATCAGTATCCATTTAGCTTTATTTTCTTGAGTTTCGATAATTTTTCAAAGTGATGTTGCGTCACAAACCGCGCATTGCCTTGAATATTTGTCGCCATCATTGCATGTTATTTCAATGCAACGCAATTGTAGCTTAATTTTAGTAACGTTTTTTATACACATAAACGAAGCTAATTGCTAGCCGACCATAATTTAAATGTGTGTGTCAATATCAAAAGCACACAAAAAGCAAGAATTAATTTATTATTATTATTATTATTATTATTATCTTCAATTAAACATGTCGTATAAGTAAATGGTGTTCAAACAGAAAGTAGCAAAAAAATTAATGTCGCACTCAGCAGGACTCGAACCTGCGCTCCCAGAGGGAAACAGCTTTCTAGGCTGTCGCCTTAACCACTCGGCCATGAGTGCTCTGTGTGGAGGAATGGATGTGGTTTCTCGTACGCGCTCACTCATTTTTCACAATATTTTAACTTTACTTTTGGCTAGTTTGGTTATTAGTACAGCAATTAATGTGTAAATAATCCTCCTTCAAGTCATAGCATTAGATAAATACTTTGCGAAAGATACTTTTGTTGTTGAAAATACTATAATTTGCATAAATTCTTTTGACATGTTTTAGTGCATGCTTGTTAAAAAATTGAAGTCATCAAATTGAGGGTAGAAAAATGCCATATTATGCAAATAAATGTTGAACTCTGTTGCTATTGAACTCCCGTGCTATTGGTAATGTTTCTAGTTTATCCTCTAGATTCTCATTAAAATTTTACCACTTCGCTTCATTCAACAGCCACTACAGTCCTGTTAGTAATATTAAGTATTATTAAGGGTTTTGCCGTTTTTTTGTATTAATTTATGGCCTACTCATATAAGTAAGCAGTAACAAGTTGGTTTTTATTAGCAAGTTAAAAAAATTTATGACTGTTACCCTGCTTCAACCGTGTTGGTATGCTCATAAGAGTTTACACCTGTACGTGCGTGTTGCGTTTTAACTGTCAAAGTTGAAATTATCTTTTACCCTTCACCCATTTTACTGTGAGTTCACTAATTAAGAAAGCGTGCGATTGATTACGGATTTAATAACTAGAGAGATTTTATGAGTTGAGGCCTTTAAATAAGGAACCCTTATCCATCTGTACAATGTAGTCTTTAATTTCATTGACATTTTAAATTGGGTACGTTTTAATGAAAAGAGAAACAGATACAGGCATGGTTTTGAACAGGCAAACGTGTGGTACCACATTTAAAAAAATTAACGACCGTTGCATTGCCAGTCTTATAATCTTACCCCGTTAAGACCTGTGACTTTTGGTTTCATCTCGTCTTCTCCACTGAATAAAACTGGGTGAAAATATAACTGTGACAGAATCACGCATCGTTGACAACTTGTATGTACATATGTATCTGTACAGCTCGATTATATGGTTACGAAGGTATTCATTTTTATGACTGGTTGGCCACGGGGCACATTTCGCTCCAAGTCAGTGAAACCGAGTTTATTTGCAAATCTCACCTGAATACCTTATTTTAATGAACATTTAAAGAATAAATTAACAAGTAGACGGGTTGTACTCTTATGTCCCATTGCGTTTAATTGCCATTAATATGTGACTACGACAACAATTGCAATTGATTAGACGCACGGAATGAGTACAAACATAAAATCTCACAAGACTTGTAACTAATCAATTGCTAAACAAGTCTGCATTGCAAATCACAATGCATTTATGATGAAAACGAAATCTATGTATACGTAATTCGCTGTTAGCAACCCATTTCAGATCATTAAAAGTTAACTAAAACCATGTTAACCATCATGAGAGCCAACGGTACACGTTTTACGGACATGATACTTTTTGTCTCTACCAACACCAGGAAAATGTTTGCGAGAAAGAGCCAGCTCTCAGGGATCCGATTTACGTGACATTTGGCAGCAACGCAAACACTGCAACAACGCCACCAGCCGTACCAGTGGTGTTTGTTTGTCGTTGTCAAGTGAAAGCGTATGAAAATTGAAATTGACAATAAAGTTGCTCCTGGTATTTTCTGTCACCGTCCGATCGTAGACAAAGTGTAGTCATTGTTGTTGTTATTGCGGTGTGCGTGAGAAGATTTTAGTTCCACTTCCACCATCACCACCAAAAATGGTACATAATCCCAGGCTTACCATTTTTATGATATGGGATGGGTGCTGTTGTTGCATCTGCTTCGAGCGTTACATTGCTCGCTCGTCGTGTAATTGACAATTTACTCAGGTCCCAGGTGTGTTTAATGTGCAAACTGGGAGTAGTCAAGCGTGTAGTGACTAGCACCGTTATAGCCATTTTTATGACAACTTTCCATTTGGCTTGGAAAAAACAAGGCATTTCCATGAAGATCATTGTACTTGTGTGTGTGTACTCGTACTGCCACAATGAAATTATAATGGGATATATGGCATGCATAATGGCAAATATCGTAACTATTAATTATGCTAATGTTGCTGAGTTGAATGTTATTTTTTTGTACAACAACAAACATTTTTCCTAATTATATTACACGGTGGAAGTGGATGCCAGAGAGGTGGAAAGTGGTCCTTTGTGCACTTTCACTCTGGGAGATAAAAATAATCCGTATAGCTAATAATGTTTAAAAAGAAATTGATGGCCTTTTACATTGCACGTGCGAATGGTCTAAAATGTGTTGTGGGCAAGTAAATTAGCATTTGGAATAGGGTTAGTAGATGCGTTTAGCGTTAAGCAGGGGAATTAATTAAAAATGTATTTTTATAATTTGACCTATTTTCATTACTCATGATCTATTTTTTCCTTGGTTTTCACAGGTAGTCCACGGAGCTTTCATTGAACCCCATCATATTATGAGGAAGAGGAGTATAGACCAGCCATTACGTATCATTTTGCACTATGATGACAGTGTTAACAAGTAAGTTAAAAGCATATAAAACATTTTAATGTCAATTAATGTACGCGTACCTGTCTACTTAAAAATATCACAACTGCTGCTCTGCATTTGTTCGTTTGACGATAACACGTAATTATTAAAAATCATGATATATCATTCATAAAAGAAATAATGAAAATAATATATACATGTATGTGAAAAGAATAAATTTTGAGGGTGAAACATGTGCTGAGGGTGATGCAGTAATATTTAACTGATAAAACAATATTAATTAATTTTTTGCTCATGATTTGTTTTCATTAATGCTTCAGCTTGGATCAGGAAAAGAAAGAGCTCATTAATGTAAGTGCACACAAATTGCTTTTGTTTTTAATCTAATTGTTATTAAACAAGGGTGGATGAATGATTAAATGTGTTCTAGGGACTGTGATATGTATTGTATTTAAATATTTACCATTTTTTCAATAATAATGAATGGAATTAATGGCATGGCTAGAAGGAGAAAGGGCAAAAGGTTAATTGAATTAACTTTGTTTCCAGAATACTGTGCTTCCTGAAGCAATATCCTACTGGCAAAGGGCACTGATGGTACGACGAACTGAACGAGCCATTGTGCTTAATAGGTAATTGTAATATGCCGTGTTTTAACTATAAATGATTTTCGATTGCGATTTCTCCATGGTTATCATGTTTTAATGGAATTTTCTTCGCCACCCATAGACGGTGTCCAAATCAACAAGTTTTTTACAAAGCAGACGATCCCCATCCATACTGCAAAGTGGAATGTGAAGCCAGAACAATGTGTGGAGAAGTTCAAGTTCCGGAGGAACACTTGGACGTGAGTTTATGTCTAAAACTTTGTACTGGTAATGCTTGCGGTATTATTTAATATGCTTGTTTGGTTTAAAGGTGTGCCGAGTTTGCAACGAGAACGGTACAAATTGCAGGGTAGCCCCAAATAGTACTACCGGTCCGGGAATTGCAGATGCAGACTTTGTCTTCTACGTCTCAGCTCTGCAAACCCATCGCTGTAAGCACGGCTTCACTGTCGCGTATGCAGCCCATTGTCAGCAAGAAAGCGCACTTGATCGGTAAGAAAGTGTTAGTTAAACGGGACCTTATTAAATGATTTCTTAAAATATATAATAAGTTATTGTGGATTTTTCTCTTAGGCCAATTGCTGGACATGCCAATCTCTGTCCAAAGAGCATAAGTACAAAGCCACAAGAGCTGGATACGTTGATTTCAACGGTGAAGCATGAAATCTTACATGCCCTGGGATTTTCTGTATCCCTCTACGCATTTTACCGAGATGACCATGGCTATCCTTTGACCCCCCGGGATAACAAGGGAAAGCCCCCTTTGAATGCTGAGTAGGTTGAATTAGTTGATTAAATGTTTTTAACACTCGAAAGGCATATTTCTGAAACACGGCCTATTATTACTATATCATGTGCTTCTAGAATGCAAGCGAGGCAGTGGAGTGATAGAGTGATTAAGAAGGTTTCCAGAAAAGATTGGAAGGTGAGGGAGGGAAACATTACGAGACAGAGCGTAGCCAAAGAAAGGTAATACGTTCGGATATATGCTTGCTATTAAATTAAAAGGAACCTATTTTTTTACATTTATGTCTTATGCTGATGTATTTTTAAACATGTTCAGGGGAGAAGATCCCTTGCCATACTGCAACAAAGTGAAAGCAGAGCCATTGGAAACCCAGTGCACTGACGATCATAGTTCAGTGGCACTCTGTAATCTGGTCAGATATTCGGCATCCTTGCCAACTGCATATCAGGTGGGTGGAATGGTGAACGACATTGACCAGAATATGTTTGTATATCTTAATTGAATATTGTTAAGTAGAAAATGAAAATGAATGATTTTTTTTGTTACAGAACTTTGAGTGGCTGCCTAACGTTCCCGACGAAAATGTCACATTTTTTGGTGGCTCAGTCACTCTTGCAGATTACTGCCCTTACGTGCAGGAGTTCACGTGGAGAGCAAACAGCGTAGTCATTCGTGGATCTCATTGCTTTTATGATGAAAATAATCCAGGTCCATAATTTACTCTAAACCACTAAAAATAGTCCAATCCAAACTGAAAATTGAATTACACTTTGTGATTTATCTGAACACTGTTATGCTCATTTTGTTTTACAGAGCCAGACAAAAATTTTGCGTTGGAGGAGTACGGCGAGGGCTCCAAATGCTTTTACCACACGAAAGAGATGTGGGAGGAAAGATCCTGTCACCAGAAGCGACATTGGCAGCACTGGGGCTCTGGATGTTACAAGTACCTGTGCGATGGAGGCTTACTTCACATTTTAGTACGTTGTTTTATGTAATATTATTAGCTACACGATCCATCACTCTTTCAGAACGGTTTAGTAATTTGATTTGTTTTGTTGGATAAAACTAGGTTACAAATCGAACATTTACATGCTCCTACACCGGGCAGCAAATAAAAATTCAGCTGTTGGCCAACGGTTGGCTCCATCGCGGGGGCATAAAATGCCCGGCTTGTGAGAGCTTCTGTGACGTAAGTGAATCCTAGATTTATCCCAATTGTACAGTTACAATTTAATTATGCGAACTCTGCAGATGTACGCTATATTATATTCTGTCCTTTCTATTTTCCGTAGGATTGTAGTGGCGTAACATCCAGCTACGAAGTCAGGGATTATCCACAAGACAACCTGGAATGTTCTTCGGCAGTGCCGATCATTTCAGTGTCTCCTCTTCTCTTCCTACTTTCAACAATCACTCCTCTCCTATTACTATTTTACTCTTCTAATCATCATCTACACTCTTCTTGTTGAATGGAAGAAGAAAGACTGGAAAAACTATCATGTTAATTATACTTAATAATTGTCTCAATCTTACAGATAACATTACAATGTACTATTTTATTGTCCAAGTCTTTTACTGTCCCTTTAGTCCATTACAACAACTGTTTATACATCAGCATATTTATTTAAATACGAAATCGAGTATACATAATAATAATTACATTAGTCAGAACAGTAATAATAATAATATGAATGAGAACATCTCTCTCCAGCAACACAAGTCAATTCATTTTAAAGAAATAATTTTTTTCTGGATGTTCCCGGTGATTTGCTTCAATTTATAAGTCTAGTTAAACATTTTCACAAATCCTTTATCTCAATTACTCAACAATTACTCGACTTTTTTCTACTCTATCAATACAATTGATTATTGAAGCAATATTTATTAAGATCCAGAAACTAGTTAGGTATCTAGGCCTCTATGCATGTCTATTTATTAGAGAGAAAAACGGTTTGATCCTTGGCGTCTTTATAATTAATATTTACTGGATAAATTGCTATAGGACTACATGGTGATTACATGTAATATTAACTGAACTACTTAATATTCAGTAAAAAAACAGAGTATTAAATGAGTCTAGAAGCAGAAGTGATACGACTGTGTTTATCTCAGCAGCAACCGATCATGTAAAATGTACCCTTTTATATTTTTGTAGCGTTTCTCCCGATGATGTACATATATAACCTACATACCTGTCCCTTTGATCAAAATGATATTGATGAGTTTACCGTATCTGATTTGCCAAATGTTGTGATTCTTCTATTGATGATGATGATGATGAGTACGTGTATCTTGTATCCTAAATATTATTATTATTATTATTATGTGTCCATTTTGATATTGATAATAATAACTAGCGAGAATTTGTTAAAGAACTATCATTCTAATTCCTACTTCCATCTTTATGATTATTAATGTTAATAGATTGATACCGCTGATGGTATATAGTGCAGAGCAGTGGAGACAATCTTATCTTACCAATAAATATGTAAATCCTATGTGTGCAAAAATGTATGAAAGAATTTTGTACGGAAATTCTATGCAATACTTACATGTTTTATGATGACTCGAAAAGTCGCAACAAGAATTAAACAATAATTGATATTGATACCGAGATGTAGAAAAACGTTGCGTATTAGATACTGTGGTTTTACCATTATTATTTTTTGTTAGTATCATAACTAGTATAAATGCATAATAGTATGTTGAATATTGTGTCGTTTGTGAGTCTTGTCAGTTAGACAAATGCGAGAGTAGCTAATCTTTACAGTATATATACCCTTGTCCCATTCTGTATCTTCCATGACTTTATATATGAACATTTTACTCCTTTTAAAAAAGAAGTGGAAAAGAGAAAAGAAATAAAGCAAATCATTGAAATAAATAAAAATATCGTTAATTTGTAGTCCACAACTTCATTCCCATATGCATGATTCCTACGTACATTAACTCAGGTCAGGTTAGCATACTTTCGAAAGGAGTTGATATCAAGCATTCATGGAGAAACGCTGCTGTACGAAAAACCAGTTTGCGCACCTTAATTTTGCTGAAACGCTGAAAATTCTCATTAAAAATCAGGCCGATATGGAAACAATGTACTTTGCTCGCTACTTTTTCTGGGAGACCATTGAAGGATCTTGAACTGAAAATTAATGATGTCCCTGGGAGGTGAAAAATGAAAATGCAGTGACTCACATGAGCCCTTTTTGTTTAGAAGATGAAGTATATATGATATATTTGCTAAGTTTTAATGTCCAGAGATGAATATGATCGTTATCATTTTTTGTGGCTATTGTATATTGTACACTTAGTCACTCAATATTTACCAGCGCTGATATGATGATGATGTATAATTCGTGTGGTCATGTCATAATAATGCATTACTTTGCATTATGGTAGCTAAACTATGGTAGAGGCAACGGTTATAACATATATACGTGTGTGGTAGTAATTTCATTATGATCTTATTTAAATGAATGAGATTTAATGTAATTGGCATGTAAGCTGTTTGTTTCAAACCATTACATAAACCTAGTAATAATCAAGCTAAAAATATTTTTTTCGATTGGATGGGACGATGTTATCTGTCGAATCTGAAACCATATTTTTTTAAATTTCTCAATTAACAAATCATAGTTTGAAATTAAAATAAAATGTATGCTCACAGAACAATCTTAATGCTAAGCTACCTTGTCATGCTTTTTAAAGCAGACGTGGACGGTTTTTGTTTATTGACCTTCTTGGCTGGATTGGCATTTTTTCAAATGTGTCATCATCGTCTACAGTCATACCCAACGCTATTCAAACTGTTTCATATAAATTTACTGTTACTGTCAACAGTCAACGATTCTTGTGCTCATTCTCGAAGATGAGATAAATTGTTGCATCCATGTCACTTGCCAAATGTAGCTTAAAATATTCCAAAAACTTAAATAACTGCCACGTGATAATTCCACCTAGAAATATGCGTATACACATTTAATAATATATGTGTTATTAGTGACCAGTGGATGGTATTACAATGGTTTTCAGTGAATGTCTGGTTTACTGACACTAGACATTCAGATCAAAAAATGGATGACTTGTTTTTCAGTCGCCAGTTAAAAATTGATAAAGTTGTAAGCTTAATCATTTATATACATTCATACAAAATGGGCAAATCTTAAATAACGCGTAGGCAATCACAAATCTTTTTGTTTTGACTGATCTGCAAGAATATTGTATTTTGGCTGCATTTTAGCTAACTAAACTAGCGTTAAATTACGTGATGAACGTAATGGGATTTTAGGGCTTCATCATCAGTCTCATGTATTCTTCCTCATATTTGTTGTCATAGTCATATAAGTTATGATAACACCTAAACCAAGACATATCTCCAAAAATACCTACTTACTATAGAGAATGATCTTCCACATAAAGCGTTTCGTTTGATTTCACAGGTTCGCTGATTTGTTCTAAACAAGTCATCGTTTTGAGTTGGTAGATCAAAATCTACTTTTGAGCTTTCAGTTCAGCAAAATCTTTCAAGAGAGCCAGATTTCCTGGAAAGTGTAGTTGTTTTGAGGTATGAAAAAAGTGAAGCAGGTTAATATTTTGTTTCGATATCTTGTACTTTGTACGTTGTTGGAGTGTATATTGTGCATCCTGACTTTTATTCCAGTTTCTTTGTTGTGTTTTGCAGCACGTCTCGTCTATGAACTTTGACTTGTTTTGACTCAAACATCTTTTGCAAGATTTGCGTCTCTTTCTGTACATATTTGTGCCTTGTTATAGCAAGTACTCTTTGATGTTACTCCGATACACATACATTGTTTTCTATCGAATTGTATACATGTGTGCATACTAGCAATTGGATAGCACACTACAAAATATCGGTAAAACTGGTTTTATGGTTTTACTTACTATTCCGTACAAGCTCTTTGTTAACATTAGTTACATCTTGTACAGTTAAATGAGAACACTAGACTCCCAACCCAATAGGACGGACTAAACAGTGATCAAGATTTGAAACATTACTAGGAAAGTGGTCATTTTTTTAGTTCTTTGGATCTGAAAACATTTTATTGACGAATCGATTGAACTAATCTGTGCGTGATTTCAACGAAAGAACTGGTAGTCCACTACCTATCTGGAATAACTTGTCTGCATTTGCTGTTCTGCCCACATTCAACTTTCTTCATCCATCGATACATAATATACCTGTTATACATGTCTACCTACCTACGCATACGTGTGAGTAAAACAGTTTAAAATTTGTTTGTCAAGTTTAACGAACTGAATATTCGTGGAAAAACATAAAATTTGATTAATTCACAAAATGAGTCTAAAGCGTATCCTTTTCTTTTTTAATAGCTTAAGTACAAAAGAATAATTTCTTTTGTCCGTGTTTTAGACTTAATATCATAATGTAATATCTTATCATAATAATCATAACGAAGAAATACATAATGATTTATTTATGGAGCATCCAAGCACATGGCTTAAACTGGGATACATACTTATAAGAAGAATGAACATAATATTTTTATTCCATTTTCTTAGCACATACTATGTTTTAATAGCCAACCTGTTGACTCTTCCAAACGCTTTATTCCCTCGAGTTTAAGCATTCGAATTAAGAAAATAAGTCGAGTAATAACAGTGAATCTGTTTCATTCAACAAACAGACACAAAGAAACAAACTGGATGGATTTACTGCTGCTGCTCGCTATTCATAAAAAAAGATTAAAAAGTAAGTTGTCAGTTAAAGCTGCGTGTCATTAGTTAGTAGCTGTTAGAATCCAAGTTCCATCATATTTATTCAATGAAACCAAGTTAAATAAATCTGGCAAAATCGCATTATACCATTAAACCATTAAACCCAGTCCCCTTAATTATTATGTATTTATGAATGTAATATAAAATATACGTACAAGACATGAACACTTAAGTTTTGATATTGAAGTTAATTCCATTTTCTTCTCTCTCTCTCCCTATCATTTAAATTTCCTCACAATGATTCATAACATGGCGAAATAAAGTGGAAATGTAAACCGCAAATTAGGATGGCAGATACTTTTCGCGAAATCAAGAAGAGAAAGCTTTCCATGTGGTATGATTGCACAATACCCCAGAACACTAACAGAAAATGAACATTGTATAGCACGCTATATTACGTTGCCGTATTTGTAGCAGTGCAAATAGTAGTAATGATAGTGAAGCATGTAAATTATATGTGGTAGTTTCACTGAAATAAATGCAATTAACAATAAGTAACTGGGAATAAGGAACTTGTCATGATTACGTTGAACAATATTTGTTGTTGTTTTTGTTGTTGTGGAGCTGTGCATTTGCACACACGCAAAATTTATTGACCTTCTCTTTACATTAAGTCTCATTTCATTTCATTATTACATAGCTGAAAGTAATTGTGTCAGCACTGAATGGTTTAAATATGTTTGCCAGTCTGTCTGCCACATGCTGATATACGGACTGCTCTTGAATTACTCATTTCGTTTCCATTTGCATCATCCTGTGTGATGTATGTAACAGTAATCAGTAATGATTTTTTCGCATAAAACATTATCACAACTTACCAGAAAAGGCAATATAGCATTCGAGTTTTAATTTAGAGCGGTACATTTTCAATAGGTGTAGGGATAAGGAAATAATACTATCTTATTTATTTATTTAACAATGTAAGAATGAATGCACAATAATATGCTATTCAAACTGCTTGGAAGTATTTTCACCATTATAGCGATTATCCTTATCACTTACACATTTATGGAGCGGGTTTTCATTATCCTGGTTTTTATTAATATTTATTTTTATTATACATACTAGATTATTTTATTTAGCAGTTAGATTGTCCCTGTCTGTCAAATGGATTGTAGGATTTGTTTCCATTTTTGCACATTAGGATGAGTTATGTCACTTGAAAGCAAGGCAACAGGAGCAGACTGCTCTTCTTGAGTTAAGTTACAACTTACAACGACCAAAGTGTCGTTTCTCATTTGTGTGCTTTATTTATTCAGTTAGTTAAGTATTATAAGGTAGTAGAGTAGTATTCCACAGATATTACATAATAGAGATAACGTTATATATAGTAGAGGTAGTAAACACAAATGATACAATTATAACATCCATCCACTAATCCATCATTGTAAAAAAGCATCTCTCTCTCTCTCTGCGGTATAGAGACTGGCTGGTTATTTGTATATCCTTCTCGGTTTGTGGAGACTAAATTGACCAAGATACACGCATGGGGGCTCATCACTTCAGATATCGTCCACTCGTTGACGAGAGCAACAACATGGAGGAGCAGGAGCAACAGCGTCTACATTTCCAAATAACAAAAGTATTTTCGCCAACTCGTGGCACAGTCGAATTCGTAAGAAGAATTGATGGAGGTAGTGGGAGTAATGGTGGTGCTACTACTACAGGTCCAACTGTGCATGTGGTTGTCGAGCAGAATTTCAAACGGCGGCATTCCAAATTTCTAAAGAGCTTTCCAAGACTGGCCGGGTTGCTGCGGAAGGGAAGTTTTTTCAAACGGATTGTACGGCTGAAAGCCGCTGAGCAGGTGAGTAGAATTAATTTTCCTTTCTTTTAAAAGCCCACCTACATTTCATCCAATTAATATTGCAATTAAAATGCGGAAGGGGTAAAGAAAAAGAATTGAAACAATGAGCAGGTTTAGCCTATTTAAGACAATAATATCCCATTTGACATTGAAGCCGAGTTTTGCATGCATGACAAGTCGACATTAGTAAATTTTAAACTTGAATAAACTGAACGTATTATTATGCTTTGCAAATACGTATCTGTAACACGTTGCCCCTTCACATCAACAAATGCAAGCAGTTTAGCTCATTTTTCAGATATTCATTCTGATTACTGTCATCTTCCAAATATTACTGAAGAAGCTAATTTCTTCTTATGTAAAAACATTAAATTATTCCTTGTTTTATGGAAACCTTCACTATAAATTTTCTTTTTAGGCACTATCATGTCATAAAAAAGCTACTGTGTTTGAATTTTGTAAGCATTATAAGATATCATTATACACGACGCAGTTTTTTCTGGTAAGAAATTCGTCGCCCTTCATCGATTTAGGAAAGAAAAATTATCATTACCACCGCTAAAGTGGTTATTGTTAGTGTAGCGATTAGGATTACAATTAAGTATTAAAATTCTCGTTAAAATTTATGCCCACATTAAAACTGTGGAATGATATTACGTAAAATCAAGCATTTTAGTAGTACATTTTAGCACGTAATAATGGCAAGATGTAACAAACTGCAGTTATATTACTACATTACATCCGGTCTCTGTTGTCCTTGTACAACAAAATTCTTCTTGAAAAGTCGCTTGTCTGCTTTTCAATTGCAATGAACTTGAATCTGACAGACAATGCGAAAGAACGAGAAAGCAAGGGAGAGATAGAAAGTGAAAGATGTAATGAAGATACTTCTGTTTGAGTATGCTAAGTTTATATATGAATAAATTTTTTTTGTCTTCTTTCTCCATTTCTTTCATTGGCATCCCAACCAAGGCTATTAGATAGGTATAAAATATATTTGCTGGACTCTCCGCTCTTTTAGCAGCCATGTGCCATGCGCATTCTACAAGTATGGATTTTCTCTCTGGCATTTTCTCCAGCAGCATGTGTTGAGGCATAATATAGCATTATAAAGTTTCCAGTGTGTATTCTGCCTGCCACCTACCTTATATAGTGGCGCTTTTGGGTATTCTGTAGGTAAAAATAAACACGCAGTACAACTCTTTTCATTTTTGTGAAGGTTAGTTCAACAATTCAGTGAAGACTGACTGGAATATAAAAATATGTGCTGTTCATTTTCTCGGAACAAATTTTAGTGTTATGGCAGTGGTAGTTAAACAAGACATTTTAAATAAAACGTCTGCTGGGTGTAATAATAGTTTCTGGTGAAGAGGGTTTTATTAAAAGAGTCGGTCTGCAGAATTGTCATACGGATTTTCAAGGTCTTTCCCCGACAAACTCAAGCATGTCATGATGGTTCGGTTAGAGGAGCAAAAAATAGAGTGAGAGATGTGTTTTAACTGGACGGTTCTCTTTTCATGAGGAAAAAAGATGTAGACAAAGTAATTGTGATCAGTTGCTAAAAAGCTAGTGGTAATCAACAACTTACATTTGAAAATGTAAAAGAGTGTAATATATCTTTAGAAATTTCTGCGAAAGGTGACTTGTACAATATTTTACACTCAATTAAACCTAACAACTAGTCGAGTTGTCTTGTTGACATGATTAAAAAGATGCGAGATAGATAATAATGACTAGCGAGTTAGACACAAGAAGGACAATCAAATGTAAGGGAATGGTAGCTGAATAACCGGATTTTTTTGTATAAAAATTTGCATATGGAAAAATGATACAGTGAGTGCGAATTTGTCAGAGGAGACAAAAAAGTGTATTTTTCTCGGAAGGAGCATCAGGTATGGATCTGGTTTGATTGATTTATCAAGTAGATTGTTTTTTGCATATTTGGTAACTTATAAGCGACACTGTGACAATACTGTATTTACTGTATGTCTTGAGAAATAAAAGTATGTCTTGTCCTTGAGAAATTTTTCTTAAGTTAAGGTAGTTTTTTTGCAATTTATCAATCGCGAATCTTCAAGCAGCGGCAAAGAAATGTCGGTATGCAATATTTACTATAGCTATAGCCGCCAGTTTGATATCGATTACGAAGTAGATACGGTGCTAATTTTTATGTAATTAATATTAGTTCATTAAGCACGGAAGCTTATGTCTTCAAAAGTGCCAAAATATATAACATTTCAACCTGCCGAAATATTACCTAAAATGTTACTTTAAGTGTTTTAGTGTTGTAAGACCAAAATGTCATGATAAAGTATGAGTTTTGACCAAATGATATATACTTTTGGCAAAAAAGTACTTACAATTTACAATTAATTGTAATATAGAGTTCAAATTTGAATTCTTATTAGAATATTAAGCACATTTTCGGCCAATTTTCAATTAAAAACGATATCCACATGGTCAAAAATGCAAAATTTTGCTTTGCTGAATTTTGAAAAAAATAAGTAAATGTGATAAAAAGCCCGAAATATGAATATGATATAAAAGGTAAAATATGACAAATTATCACTTTTAACCGTGCATTTATTATTGCTTTTTATGGTATTCATCCACATCCGAAAATTGGGGGTCACAGTTTTCAGCAGAAAAAAATGTGACTTTTCATAAAATTTCGTGCCTAGTGTATTAGACATGACTGTTTTTCTAGTTTCTGTGTGATTAGCAATACAATACAATAACGCGATATAGGTACATAATATATTCATTCAATGATAATAAATCAAAATATTATATTATTATTACTAATCTTAATGAAATTATGAAATCCTAAAAGCATAAATCCAATGAGGGTTGGATGATGAATTCAGAAGCAGTAGATTACAAGACCGCATATACAATTGGTGGCATATGAATTTATGCAGCATAATAAGCTTTACCCTTTGTTGGAAAGAAAGTTAAGTTGGGCCAGTACTAATCCTGTTTTTTTCTTATGTGATACACTGTCATTAATATAGTATGCCTATGTTTACATAGGTACAGCATATAAATGTACAAGGCTGTATATTCCGCTGAATAAGCTTGTCAAGCTTGTTTCTTATCAACCACAGTCACCAGAGCGTCTGGAAGAGCTTGAATTTCACTGAAATTCGTGAATTCTTTCCATTTACTGTGAAAAACTAAAAGTTCATATTAAACTGTAATACAGTTACGCATATAATTTTTTTATCTTGTATTGAAGAGATAATAAGCGATAAAAGCGACTACGATGACGCGTATGTTTTGACATACATACATAACATAACTATTATATGATGTTTGTTAGTAGGCGGATGGAATTTATGCGGATAATGGTTACAAGTGTTTAAATGATAGGTTAAAAGTATTAGCGTAACAGGCTCATTTCATGGGATATTTCACTTGATTCCCCAAGTCTGGCCTGTGTTTCTTTTTAAGCTATTTCCATGAAACTCGTAGCTTTCCTGTGTGTACACAATCGTAACAATATTATGCTACTTACTATTCGTGGTCATTGTCCATACAACAGCGACCAAATGAACAAAGCCAACCTCATTTTGTTTTGACTATCCCACTAACTGACACGCAGCATGCTCCATTATTCAACATCAAAGTGTACCTAACATGAATATAAACAAAAATCTGAGATTATTATGTTTATGTTTTTCAGTGAAATTCGCTTTCAAGCAGATAATTAATATTTAAACATTGCATTAAACATTATAAACTTTCCTCTTGTCAATATAGATTTTAAGCCTGAAACCAAATTATATGAACTACGCATGTTATATTCAGCGTAATTCCATTTTATGTTTATAAATGGATGAAGTCATAATTTGCAAACACAGACTCAAAAGGCGTTGAAAATTCCATGAAACAAAAGTAGCAACACATCAGATAAGCTGTAATAAATTTGTCGATTCGGTGATTTTTACCCGATAATTATTGTGGATATACAGTAGTAGGTTTCTTGTGTCACATGAACAGATTAGCCTTAAATGTTAGCAGGAAATTGGAGGACTGCAGAACATAAAAACAGTAGGGTTGTGTGTACGTTGTCCATTTACACGTTATGAAGAAGATCAAGTCAACAAAATAACAGAAAAAATGGCATAATTAGGTCATACCTGAAACTACAGTGATGGTGATGAAAGATAACTGTGTGTGCAACTGAGCCACACTTAAATATATTGATATCTTTGGGGTGGTTGTGGCGTGATTTGAAGTAGTTGTCTTGCAAATAAACCTTATTTCGTCGAATAAAATAAAATATTATGGCTTCGCCACTGCCTCCTCCATTAGGTCAGACGTTTATACAATAGCACCAGGAACGATGTCAGTAAATGACGTGATGACAAAAAAGTAAAAGCAATCCTTATCAAAGTACTAATCTATTGGTGAGGCTGCAACGAAATATGTAAATATAATATATATTTTATGCCTTCTTGTCACCTTCTCTGTTGCAGTTCCGGTTAATTTTGTCCGGTTCGCATGGGCTTGTTCACAATTAGGGTTATCATGATAATTATCATATCAAACAGAACCATGACACAAAAAAACAGAGAAAGGTTTGTTTAAAAATATTGGGCATGTTGGTGTTTCATGTCCGAGTTTCTGGATAAATGGGCGAGACAATAAATCTATTTTTTGGGTTGCCCCATCGTGCAAAACTTACAATTTCCTGAGAAAGTCGATATCCTGTCAAATTGTGAAAATCGACTATATACTTTTATATCATATCTCACGGCCTTGCAGCCTCTTATGTGCCAGTTTCAGTTCACCCATACAGATAATTTGTAATTATCACACTACAGATACATAATGTTCTGGAATAGAATGTATTTATTTACACAAATCGTCGGTTAGTGTTGTCAATTAAAAGTTATGTAGAATTTATCCTGCCATACTGAGAGTAGAGTAAGTACATACAATCTTATGTGTTATTCATATGGAAATTCCGGTTAACACTTTCTTCCTTCCTTCCCTCCACCTTTGTCGTCATTGTTGCAAGTGGGAAATTTCCAGTAGGTAACAAATTATTTATAATGGCACAAAGCTCTAATTAACTTTTGTAGCTGCTAATTTGTCGGTCCAGCCATTGTACCTATTAACGTACGAAAGTAGAAGACCATTGGTTTCAATGTGACGTTCACGATGTACAATAAATGAAGAGGGCAAGCAAAGGTTACAAGAGTGACATCTCTGCAGTGAGATTTAAAATGCGTCGTCGCTCCTTCAAGATAATGATTGCACAAATAATTATACGACATGATGGAAGAATTAATTTGAGCAAACAATAAAAAAGGCACGTATCACACCATTCTATTATTATCATGGTAAACAAAGTTGGTGGCGAACCTATTAAAACTTAATGCAATGAAAGTGGTAGAGACATTCATTAGACATGTGTCCCTTCAGACAGTGGTAATAATTGGACAATTCTTTATTTTTTGTCAAAAATAATCCGTCCGCCCACCACCACTTGTCTGACCATTTTTGAACAAAATTATTTACACTGGAAATTTCCACTCTTAATTCCACACTGCTGTTGGGATTATGAAACGAAAAGTAAACAGAAACGTAACAGATCATGATATTATGATGACCAGTAGGTAACGTCCAGTCATCTCACCCTATTACACTTTGCATAAGTCATTACCACTTGTTGTAGTAGTATAATTATTCATATTGACTTGTTGCATAACAGCAGAAAACAGTACTCATCTCTCTCGTCTGCGTCTGATCTTCTTGCTGACTAGCAGAAAAAAAAAACATGATCATCTTAATTACGTGTGGTATTACATTATGACATGTAATAAATACTATATTTATGTATGCAAAAGTTATGCGCATTAGAAATTATCAATAAGCACATGTGAATTATGTTATCCTAATAATGTTCATCATCGTCATTAAAAATTCGCCACTACTTTCCTTGACTCTTCGACAGATGTAGTATTGCAGTTATCCAACAAGACTAGCTGAATAAATATTCGTCTTTTAAAAGATCAATCCTTTTCAAACGCTTAATTTGAAATTTCGTTGCAAACCTAATCTCTCACATAATTTTATCGTTTACCAGGTCGTAATAATATATTTGTGCATTAAACAAACAAAACCTTACAGAAGTATTCATGCTTTACTATTTACCTCAATACTAATAACGTATCTGGCAACAATAATCTGACTGTGGCTGGATAGATTAAATTTTTTGCGATGATTACCTCTCGACATTGCACATGATTTTTTTGGTGATTGCACATTGTCGCATTATTATTGCACACCGTCATCAATCACCCATCACTCGCCAGTCCCACCATGTCAACACAAACTGTGCAGGGATATTTATCATTATTAACGATTGATATTTAAAGACTATAGTACACAAGGCGTCTAAAATTACTATTGCCATCATCAATTTTACTATGCACGACAATAAGTAATGCCACTGGCTACACTTTTCATCATCATCGTTATAAATAATATGATGAAAGTTAGCTTGGTTGGTTAGTACTTTGGTACGTTATTATTATTAAACTACGATATGATGACTAGGTTCGTTGTTTGGTTAGCTGGTTTGCGCGTTGCATTTAGCATTCTTGGTTGTTGTTGACGCTGCGCTGTTGTGCTCACTGTTTCATGGGCTTACATAGATGGTAGTAAGGTAGGTAGGTATGTTATGACGATGATGACGATGATTATCGCTGCCGCTGCCGTAGAGATGATTTTCCCTTTAAACCACATCTCACCTTTGCGCTGACCAGCAGTTCCCATTCAGTGCTGGGATTGGGAAGAACACGAGAGAGATTCGTTGCTGCTGTGCGCCTTGTTCTGTGTTTTAGGGCAGCCCACTAAATTCATACGCTGCTCTATCCTAATTTTATTTGTTTGTGGGACGATAGGAAAGCGGCAATTAAGTACCCACACATACATACCTGGTCACTTGTGACAAGTAAGATGAAGTGGTGTTTGTTATGTGGAAATTTTCCACTTTCTTTGAAAATGTAAGCCTGCAGCAATCAATGGTCCTTGGATTATGTCCTTTTGTAGATTAGATTTGTAGAAGATGACGTTTGACAATGTAACCGTTATTACTTGTCGGCTACTTCTACCACTTCCTTTTTTTCCTTTTAGTGTCTCGGCCAACACTGTAAATTAAAAGTTATTCGAAAGTGCCGTTGAAATGGGGAACAAATAAGTGGAAAGTTATTGAGATGACGAAAATCATAGTTTCTAAAAATGCACTTACAATTTTTTATATGTTTGGTATGTAATAAATAATGGTACAGTTCTCAGGATAAAAGTTAAGTATTTATTTTTACCGTTAGTTACGTTAGCAATAATAGGATGGTTATAGAAACAGAGTTTGCTTTGTTGTTGTAGTTGGTTGGTATCGCACGCCGGCATGTGCGTGATGTGTTGACGTTTTCAATTGCTACTCATAGAAACCGGACTAAACGCTTAGAAAGATAAGTGTCAGTTCAAGGCAGTTTAATTGGGAATCTCTCGTTGATGATTAATCATTTTGAAGACACTTGGAAGGAGAGAGGTTTGTGATGTGAGAGTGGCGAAAGAAGTGTGAGGTGGATGTTTGCAATTTCGCCTTCTCGTTGGAATTTTTAGTGACAGTGTTTATTTTTGAAAGAACGGTGGACTGAAGGTCCATCTCATATCATTAGTAGCTTATCAGCTACAACTGCACCAAAAAACTCTGACTGAATCATCATATCCAGCCAGTAAACTTATTTGATTGTTTCTTGATCTGATACCCGAAACGGGGTAAAGCCATACGAAAATGTCGCCAAGTCGCAAGGTTCGTTTCATGATTATCTATCTAATATACATAGTTAAATTTTACGTTTATTAACTATTAACTTACTATTTTCTTCTTTATGTCATGCTACATGCGTAATCATTCGTCATAAAAGTAAAATTAAACCGTAGTAACATCAACATCACCTCCTTCACAAATGCCATGATCAGAATATCAAAAATTACATTTATTGAAATAGGCTAGCAGATCAGGCCAGGCCATAATATTCTTGGAGAACGACAAGTTTGAGTCGACGAGAGCCAATGCAAATAATGAAAAACAAGCATCACAGCCAATTGTACAAACAGATAGCCGCTGTGTAGTAAAAAGGAGCAAAATTGAAAGCTATTTTGGAATTGCAGTTATAAGGTCATCATTGTCACGATAGCTGTAGTAGTTGTTATTCTCCATTAAGTAGCCTTATCTTAAGCAGCCGCGGTAGTAAGAAATATCAATAGAAGAAGATGGTGATAATAATGAGAGTGGTTTCGAACGCGCAAATTATATGCACATGCATTAAAGTGGATGTGTAGAAAAAGGTGATTATTGATATTAAAGTAGGCCTCTAATATTAAAAAGGCATGTTGACTAAAATAATAGCAGTAATAGAAAAACAGTACAATATACGAATAGACAATAAATGTTACTCTACTATTTAGTTTGCATGCGAAAGGGTAAAAGGTTGTTCGTTTTGTGAGGCTGCTGCTGTGGGAACTCTTTCCTACTACAAACAACCCTTATTATTTGTTTTGTGGTTTGTTGCTACATTCTTGCAATAATAATGGCATCTTGACAACAACGATGGTGCCTTAGAAAGGTTGCAATGTCACTGTTAACCAACACGTGTACACATACAACACAAATAATAATATTGTCCAAATCCACAATCATTTCGTGGTCTTTGTACCTCTTCTTTACTAACTGGTAATGCTAGTGTCGGTAAACAGACTACTGCAATGTCAACTCTTATAACGTCAATCTTGCAGTGATGTTTTATTGATCATTATTATTTCATCTTCGAATGCAATGAACTTCGCCATCCTCATCATAATATGTATGAGGAGGACCAATGATACAAAGTTGCTTATCGTAGTATATGTGCATATTATACACGAAAATATTCTGACTACCAATTCTATGAATATATATGGTCATTCCACCCAACTATTTGATCTGTCAAGATAACTATATCCCTCCATGCTAGTATTATTTAAAAATCCAAAGCACTTATTTTCATCCATCACAGGACAGCATGGTTCAAGTGCAACATTTTTTTATTTGTTACGAAACTTAACTGATTCTCCTTCAAAAATACAAAGCCAATAAACAAATGTTGTGCATTAGTTGCATGCTAATTATAAGTTATGCCGATATAATGATGACGGCATTGCCATCCCAGTTTCCTCTACATCACAGGCATTCCAAATTCCAAGCAACTGGCTAGCAACTATCTTGTTTAGGAACAATTACATAAGTACAATGTCACCGTTACACTAGATCCTTCAGTCTTTGCTGGCCATAGACATTCTCTCAATGTTGTCACATAAAATGCGTTTGCATGCGTAGCAATACGCAAATAGATAATCATTTCACGATCATGATGACGCATTTTGTTTACTTGGTTTCCTTTCATATGAAATCTTCAACCAACTCTAACTGCATACATTAATCATTAATCATCAATCATTATCGCAACAGCAACCATTAGAGTTCAAAAGGCTTTTAAAAGGATTACTAAATTACGACTCATGCTAGCATGCATGCGTTGCGTGTGTGAAGGAGAAAAGAGTAGAAAGAGTGGTAGTGATTGTATAAAAATTGCAATAATGCGGCTGCACACACATTATTCTATTATTAAGTACATATCAAGGCAGAATTAGAGAAGCCACTGCTGCTGATGGGATGAGGGATGGGAGTCTGCACTTAAATACATTATTTATTTATTTATCATAAGAAATTATTGATAATGTGAGGTACACCAAACAATATAAAAATCCAAGTTTACATGGAAAAGAAAACGGAACAGTGTGCACAAAACAGAAAAGCCGTTAGGTAAAAGGACGCACACGCAAATAAATAAGCAGTGACCATCAATTACATTATATCGTGATTATTACATTTAAGGACACTTAATATAATGCATTATTGCGGTTTAACATGGTTCACGATGATGTTCAAGTAATGGAGACACAGGATGAGGATGTCTTTTGTAAATGTCATATCAATTACAGTGGAATATAATGCAGCCCTTTACTAATTGCAATTGTGGGAAGAAACCGATTATCCTCTTCATTTCAATTCATCAGAAACTCCTTTCTCTCTCGCTCATGAACGAGGACAATTGGTGTTGTGTAAAACAAGCTTAGAATAATATTTGGCTTTTTGAAAATGGATCTTGATTTTCAAAGGGTGTCCCCCACACAGTAGTCGCTTAATATTCTTAAAAAAGACGAGGAGACTTGAGATAGAGACAAAGATCCTGTTTCTATTTTCATTGATACATTTAATGATTAGAGATTCAGCATCAGCAGAAGCAAGGCAAAGGAACAAATCATATAAAAATACAAACTCTCCTCCTACCATTTTGACAAGCACCTTGCATTTTTGCCTTCTCTTGAGATTTGCATTACATGTCACAATTACTGATTCACATATTTATTCAGTCAGTCAGCAGGCCATTTGCTTTTCATTCTTATGGCCTTGCCTTGTAAATGACAAGTTGTTGTTCTCCACCAGTGAGAGTTGATGGATGAATATATACATTTACGTGACAATTTTTTTTGTCTTTAAAATTGCTTACGCAAAATAGTAATACGTAAATAGATTGTAGGGACAAACTATATGGATGCCTTTGATTTTTATAAGTATTGTTATAAATATAGAGAAAAATGTTATTCACAAGCGTTTTGGTGAATTAACAGTAGCAGCAGCAGTAGTAATCATACTTATTGTTAAAGCTGCTTAAAAAAGAAGAAACCTACAGTCGTGGCCACATTTACTAAAAGCGAACAAAGACACTACTCAGGTTACAACAATCGGCCTGAAGTGTACACGTTATTGCTTCGCTTTACTATCATCGTTGAGCATTATTCGCTTCTGGTGACTTTGTATATCAAATCCATCTATCATAACAGAAACGGCAACGACTCTACATCTCCACTTTGTTGGTATTCGAAAAGAGTATACGCGCTTTTTTAGAAGGAATGTTAGTTAGCTAGCAGCGGCGACATGATCGTCTTAAAAAAGTTTTAATGCATGTGTATGTCATAAATGTAGACAATGAGTCGCTTTCTTCTCTCTACATCTCTGTCTATAAGGCTGCTGTTATTGTGAGATCAACAATGCAGCAGTGGAGTAACTTGACTAAACTGAATGGCAATCATGAGATGAGATGATCATCATGATGGCCAGAATGTACGAAACGAGTGTGCGCGTTTGCAATGCTCTTCTCTTTTCTGTGCTGCTGCGCTACTACAGAAAAAAGTGTTACGAAGGCACAGATTAAGTGGAGCAGTCGACGACCTAGCTTGTTATATTAACTATACAACTCAGTGTGTTTATAGGTAAGCAACTGTTGACGAAGTTGCAAAAAAGTCTTTATGGTTAACATGATTCCAGTCTGTTATGCTATTCGACACTCCGTCCTGATAAATCCCAGTCTTGCGAACAAAGTCTGCAAATCTAATCTCTGTACACTATGAATTCCGTTGCAGAGGAAATTCCTTTCAACGTTTTATACCATTTGTTGTAATTGTCATTAACTTTTTAATGCGTATCTGTTCTTGTGTGGCTTATTATTTAGCTTGTCCACAGAATATTTTCAGATAAATAAAATCACATCGGCTTTGGGAAAAGTATAAAATGATCAATTCTACTCATTGCGGCTTTACTCGTAGCTAGTTCTCCGTAATGTAGGCATATTATTAAGCTTTGTGTTTGTGCATAGCAAATATTATTGTTTGAGAGATCATGAAATGACAATCTGGTTGGGATTTAGGGATTTGAGATGGGATGTGTGTGTTGAGAAGCTCGGTTCACCATATATTTTATCTTTATGTCAATCTACCTTCTGCAATTACGAATCAGTATAACAATAGGCAGTTCAATTCTTTTTTACTATATTTTTTCACAAAATATATAAAAAAAACTATAAAAAATTATATCTGTGGGCCTCTATGGAAAGTTGACAGAGTCACAGTCTATAATTATAGCGTAGCGTACATCGTTATTTTTACTTGCGTACAACACGCATCCATGTCATTGTCATGTTCATTAAATGAACGTATTTTAAAGTAAACTTTATCGAGTTAGCAATTGTTTTAATAGCTTCACTCTTTTCCTCAACTATACTTGCTTGGCATCCAGATCCTAGTTTCAACATTACAATTTCCTCGTTATATTTGACTACCTTTGTTTAACTTTAATAAAAAGCTGCATTTCTACCTTGCATTGATTTTCAATGCACCAACGAAACCAGGTGAATATTGGTCGCATCAATAAACATGCCTGGGGGACAATGGCATACATGCAAATGATAGTAATACCCCCATAGGGGTTGCAAATATCGTAAATATGCGTTTTGAAACTTGTTTCACAAATTTGCAAACACATGCATGATTAAAGATCGCTTTGTCGTGTTCGTCTTCGCAGCATCACTCAAGACAAAACGAAAGGGAAGAAGATGATGTATGTGAAATCCAACTAGGTACATACATGTACGTAGGTAAGTAGGTAATAATATGTAGCGTGTTTACAGCAAGAGTTGCAGAGATGCAGAAAACTGATTCAAAATTGCGCTTCTTCTGCTCGACTGCTTTTTGATGTTACAGCCAAGCAGTAAAAAACCATTGACAATTTTCTGTTGACCCAGTCACGTTACAGTAGTTGATAAATTGGAAAGAAGGGAAAGTGGATTCATAACCAGATCCCAATTACTTTTTACTATTTTTTCGTTTCAATCTCTCTTTCTGTGATACATTACAGTAGATAGAGATAGAAGAATCTGTCTGTGGCTCGAAATGAGAATGTACGACGAGGACATTATGTACATGATCATTTTTTGTAGCTACTACACTTGCAAACCCTCTCCAATTATTTTCCTCCCCTGCCACACTATCTGTGTACAAAGTTGTTGTTGTGGTTCCTGATGGTTCATGGCTAAATGCCGCCGTTACCACCAATACAGTCATGTAGATTAGATTTGTGGTTTGGCTTCGTTTTCTTTTCATTTTAGAGTCTCGCATTGTATTTAGGAACAAGATACATAACAAATTTGTATGCCTATTGCAATTTGTAATTTTATACTGTACGCGTAAGTTTTTATAGCATGCTGGGCTTGATGATGAGCGACCGACGGTGAATTGCCATCGGTTAGCTGTGCCCATTAGAAATAATTTATTGTTTTTATTACTGCTACCACTAGTACGGTTTCCATGAACTCAAATTGATTCAATTTGGTCCAGTGCCATGTCCTGCCTGTCTGACGTCATGACTAACCACCAGGCAGGCACGATACACGACACTGTGGATATTTGCTGTCCAACCGTCATCAACTTGCAAATCTTGTTAGTTCTTGAAAGCGTATCGAAAGAGAGACCATCATTGTTCAATACAGCGAATTTGAAGAAAATCATGGAAAAACTGTCAGATGAGCCGGATCTCTGGCTAATAATTAATATATACTTTGGTGGTTACTTGCAATGACGCAAAAGATTAAAGAAACCCAAGTAGTAATTCTTCTGCTGTGTGTAGGTCAAATGAGCAATTAAGTAACTTGACATGAAACAAAATATAAAGAGTAATCATCGCGTCCATAGAATGAGTCATGACATATGGAACACATCATCATGTTTTTCATTTCATATAAAAGATAAAATGTGTATTGCACTCAAAATACAGACGTCATTTGCGGACGATGACTGTTTCCACAAAATGGTATAATAATTTATTTTATGCAGCTAAAGTACCTATCCCTCC
>JAHZMV010006602.1:0-24110 GCA_027743765.1 Coecobrya sp. COE2
GAATGTATGGCGTTCTCATCTGTGTTTAATTTTGTTATCAAAACATACTTTGTTTGGAATTTGACCAACACCATCTGTTTATAAATGTCCACAGAATTCACTTTATCATGGAATTGACGTGGACAGTTGCAGAAGTTATGGCAACCACCAGGATGCCAATTTAGTCCAATTTGTCGTTTCTCATCATTTGTATTATTAGCTTCATTCGGATATCTTCTCGGACGTCACAGCACATCCGAAAACAGTAGTTAATAGGCAATTCGGTGAAAACTATCCATGTCCGCATAAACCTCTTTCCTTATGACGCTGTGGATATCAGAACTGACAGTTTCTTACGTCCTGTGAGTTTATATTACAACTGCTTCATTAATGCATCCTCCTTGATTAAAAATTTTTGCCAAATAAAATTTGGAAGGTCACCATCAGCTAAAATTAACTTAGATACGAAATACAACGTTAGTAAAATGTGGAATGGATGCAGTTACTTACCTAGTCTTAAATGAAATACAATATTGCACTGGGCTAAATTGTATCAATCCTTGCCGTGAAATCAGCAAAGGGCCCTGTGCCTAAGTAAGTAGCAATGGGCCTAGAGCCGCCAATCACGAGACATACACCACTCGAAAGATCTCGTCGAGTAGATCAATTGTCTCGCTGGGCACAAGTGGCTGGAGATGGAACTTTAGGAATTGTAGGCAACTGAAACTGTCATTAAGTTAACATGGGATATGTGAATTTTGAATTTTCAAATGCATTAAAAATTATTCAAATCGTGCATAAACGAATCTGTCCAATGTAACTTTTTTGCAACTCACCTGTATCTATGAATTAAATGAATTTCTTTCAAATGAAAGCTTGTGCCAACAATTTACAACTTAAATATTTATAAATTAATCCTTCCATTATTGTTGTACGACGTTTAAAATCATTGAAAATAAAACAGAATTAAATAATACCGTGTTGCTTCAGAATAACATAGAATTAATTAACTGAAAAGAGTTTTAGTGAAATATTCATCTAGAAAGGTATTACATCAAAATTATTTGAAACAACAAATCATGTTGCCTTCCATTCGTCATTGATAATTCCCTTGTATGGGCTGGCTGTGTTTAACAGAAACCTTATTCGGATCAAGCTACAGCGGAAATAGCGCATGATGCATAAAAGTCATTTTGTTTGTATTTACTGGCAACGGAAATTGTGATGTCATCTTTTCTTTAGATTCTGCAAATATATAAATAGAACCAGTATATTTTCTGCTCGACGTAAGCTGCTTTCCTTCTATCCTGAATGCTTTGATTACTACTTTAGTAGAGAATCTGTGCCCTTCCAAATAATCCTTTAGAGTGATTTATATATTACGGTAAGCATAAATGCGTACCAAGTAGCTCAATCTCTCACATTTCCACTTGATTGAATATTTTCGTGGGCGTTTATACTTAAAAATCAATATTCCTCAAACTAAATAAACAAGCTTCTACTACAGTTGGCTTTCTGTGGAATTTATACGATTTCTAACAGGATCTTTGGTTGAAAGATGTTACAAACGTAATCAAGATTAGAACGAAAATAATAGATTTATGAAAACACCTAAATTGCGGACGTTTCGCATCTTTTAAACAGAAAGCTTATTCCGCAAACTGTGAGTTGATATTATGAAATTTCGTGAGAAGGAGTTCAATCCAGTGAGCAATTTAATTGATGTATTTGTTCAGTAAACTAATAAATTCCTAACAGGAAAACCTTATCAGCTTTGTTGCTGATAAGGTTTGCTTTGCATGCTTTTGTTGACACTTAATAAGACATTAAACAAATCAATATCAATAAATCAATATCAATCAGAATTCCAGGGTGTATTAATGCCTGATAATAATTTGAAAACAGCTTTTCATGAACGTACTGTGTTCTTCAAACACAAAGTTTGACTTGCTTCTTCTTGTTTACCTACGAAGAACTATGAAAAACACGTATATATGTTTACAGGTGTGTAATTCGTTTCCTTTTCCTGCAATCGGATCTAAATATTAATAGGACTATTGTAAACTGTCCGTTCAAGGTCACCACACGCTTTGCTTGATTGAAGGCTAGCGTGTATTTATAGGTATATATTAGATAGCCATACTGAATGATGTCGTAATTACGTTGACATTGGATGCAGTTGACTGTTCAACGGAATGAAACCTTAAGCTTCACTGATCCGAAACTGCGGATGTAAGTTTTAAGCCATGTTATTAATAACTACCAAGGACATAACGTTTCGAATAAGCATATCCGCTTTAAAACTTTGAAATGAATATTATCCTCTGTAAAGAGAGAATGTTGCTGTAAGATATATTTATGACGTATTTATACAGCTATCTAAATGACGTCAGTTTTCTGCTTCAGTGTAGATCATATGCAGCAGACTATCAAAGAGAAAGTTTAAACGTAAGCAGTACTACAGATTTTTTTGCCAGTTCACTCGCGTGTATCGAACAAAAAGGAAGCATCAAGTGGAAAGTCGGTGTTGTTGAAGATTCTCTATGGCTATCTCATTGGATAAAATTGTACGAATGGAGCAGTCGGAAGACAAGTGGGGTGAAGTGAGAAACCGTAAGGTTTCCAGTTTATTATCCTTCCGTTCATTTTTTACCACACTTAAGTTTGGAAATATAATTAACAAACATTCTTTCTTCAATATCAACAGCAATTGAAATTTGGTTGAAAATGAAAGCAAATTCAACAACGACGTACCACAATTACATGAAAGAAGGGCAGCTTGGTAGTAATCATGCAGACCCTGATAATCTGGAATTAATTGATAGCAAGGAAGGGGATTTAATTGTCAATGTTGAACGAGAGGCGAACAAATTTCTTCATTTGGCTGTTTCCTCCCCATTAATATTCTTAACGTTTCTCATGATTTGTGTAGCTCTCCTTATTCTTTTTGAGCGACAGAGTCGCAAGGCTCATTTAGATAAACTAAAATTAGAAGGAACTTTATATTTCAGTAGTGGACAGGAAGGAACAACAGAGATTCTGGCAAGTTTAAAATGGTTCCAATATTAATTACAAAATTGTTTGAATTTGAATGATACAAACTTCAGTATCATCATCCATGGCGCAGATCAGCAATATTATTTGTCACCAGCAGCTACAGGACAAAATCATGGGTGGGGCCAGTTATACATCAGATTTAGAGGGACAACTGAATTAAATATTTTATGAAATATATGCATAGTTAAATGTTATTATTATTTAATTCGTTTCAGATATTCGAAATTAAAAAGATATAATTACAGACTTGCAATTTTTATATGTGTATTTTATAATAGTAAAATAAAAAATGTTGAGAAAGGTTAAAATATTAAATACTTTTTTAACGAATTCCTAAGCAAGTTATTTAAGTTAGATCTCCCGTTAAATCGGGAAATCTTGTCACGTCGGGAAAACATGCATTACATGTGCAAAACTAAATATATGTTTTGAAGTAAATGAAATAACTGGCTTTGTACTTCATTCCATTCTATTACATTACAGACGGCATTTATTTCAAGGTCCTGTATATAATTAATACTAATTGGCTTGATCCGAGCCGACCATGTAGTATTAAGCAGAGTTGAATAAATATCAGTCAGAGTATCACTGAAAAACAAAGAGCATTTCATTTTTATGAAAGTTTTCTCACACGCTGACAAAGCATTACATTTGCCCTCCAGAAGGTTTTTCTTTTTTGTTCCACACATTTCCTTCTGATTCATCAAAATTTTGCAATAGTGTGAATCAACAAATGTTTTTTTCTTGCTTGAACAGGTTTGTTAAGCGAAGCTTCTAATACCAATCTAAAAATAAAACGACCAAAACATCCATCCCTCAAGCGTAAATACAACAAAGTGGAAGTAAATCGATGGAACATCTAGCTACTAGCTAGCTAGCTACACTTTTCCTACAAAAACTTGAGCTCTTCTATGAAGCATTTAAATATGGATACATTTACTGTTCATGAGAAAATTTCGTTGAAACACAGCTGTTCCCTTTGGCAAAAGTAGTGGGAGAGCTGAAGCACTGTTGCTACATGGGAGCCATATGTAAACAACTAGCTTAGTAAATGTCAACCTTCTGTTGCTAATTTTAATCAGAAAATTTAGGAATGAAAAAATTTGAATGGTTAGATGTACCTAGCATTTAATAATTGATAAGTTTAAAAAAATAAACATAAAATCTAATTATACCTTGTAGAATATCATTTAAGTAAAATAGGCGGCTTTCATCTACTTCACAAAATAGTTTCTAATTCACGTTTTGTTAATCCGACGCTTGATTGAAAGCACTTGTTGACAGCAAAGTCAGTTTGATAGAAGTGATTTGAGAAAAGATAGAGGTTCGTAGAAATCTGAATTCTAGTCGTTCTAAATCTGATACATATGTTGATCACCGTAAAGCAGAAAACGTATGGGTTGAACAGAAATCGCTTTACGTTTGCTCGAGAACGAACGGCATTGAAGCAACTGAAGATTTGAGAAAGTCAAGTGAAAGATTTCCAAGTCAACTTTGTCATTTGTGCGTGCATGTCTATTGGAAATATACGGTGAAATGTTGACAAATGCAACTGTGATAAGGTCGGCTTTTAACATTTCATTCACCAAGGCAGACATTCTTAGCAAAGGAGTGATTCTGAATCAGTATGATCTTGTGCTTTGAAGAGAAATGGCTGTTGGAGAAGCAAATGTTTTCCCTTGTGGCATCTATATTTCACATCATTACATCTTACAGTAAACTCTATTGCGTTGCTGTGTTTCACAGTCAACAGAAAAATGAGAATTTCCTTGGATAAACTCCTACTGTTAGGTTCCTCATCTGAAGAAGTTACTGGAAGAGAAACTACTCGTAAGTAGACTTCTAAACTTTCACTTATTTTTTCGATTATTTAAAACTGATATTTTTTTCCTTTAGCTATCTCACATTGGCTAAGGACGAACAGGAACATATTCCAAATTCCCAGACGTATACTCGATCCGGACCAATTGAAAGTAAATCAGGGGGACCGTACTCATTTCCACCAATAATAAAAAATATGAATAATTTACTTACTTACTTTAGCGGTATGCATTTCTGTTTTGAATCCTTTTAGATGTATCAAATTAATAGAGACCGTCAATATTCTGCAAACATGGTTTTTGGAACAGAGCGTATATTGTTCAGCGGCCAAAGGAATTATACGGCTATGAATAATACTAGGTTAAATGTCAACCTACACAACAATGGATTTCTTCATTTGGTTGTAGCTTTGCCCTTAATTTTCATTTTGGTTTTTGGACTATGCATTCTTCTCCTATATATTTGCGATCGACGTCGTCTGAAAGAGAATACAGAATCTGAATGAATTCTGGTAATATCCATATTGCCTTCTCTGACTTGTATTCCCAATTTTTGTTACATTAACAGATCTAACTCTATGTGTTTTAAAACAGGAAAAGCAGTCAGTTTCGATCTCACTACCATCAGTGTATCAACAAACATCACCCGATCCACAGAAACATGACTTGTGCCAGAAGACGTCCTCAGCAGTGGAAGAAGAAATCCAGTCTGTATTGAAAACGGCGTTAAACCGTGCTTGCAACCAACTTGAAAAAAATTCTGTCCAAGGAAAAGTGAAACAGGAAGGTGTACAACTTGCGTGGGAGCGTGCCATGTAATATTGCATTCGCATCAGCAAAGAAGCATTGAACATTTCGTAATGATTATTTGAACTGAAACATTTCTGACATATATACGCAAAACTACTTGTAAGAAGACAATTATTGACAAATTCCAATTTGAAGGAAATCCATGAAACCGCTCCAGTAAAATTCTACTACAACAGCTATAAAATAAAAATGAAGATAATAAATAATATAAGTAAGAAAGCTGCAAGATTTGACACGTTTCTGTTTTAAAAATAAAGTTAATGTTGGAAATTGAAAGTCTGAGCATGAAAATGGTTAATTTAAGTCAAGTTTGATTAATAAAGCAACCATAATTACTGTTAACCAGCTGATGAAATGTTTATTCCACTTTTTCCGCCAGGTGCATAAAACTCAGATTTGAATTTTGCTAAGAACAAATTGTTTGCAGGGAAAAGTCACTCGTTTATCTAGTGCTCAAGAACATTGAACGAATGATACTGAATTCGAGAGGCATGGCTGAGACCTATTTTTAGGAGTGTAAGGCCTCACCCACGCAGCAAAGTTCAACACTGGTATACAGACAAGTTTATATTACCATACTCTATCCCTGTTGACAAACATGATTTGTCAAACATACACTTTCACCGTATTCATCTCTCGTCTCCCGTGAAACACAATTTTGCATTCATCCAAACAAACGTGTAGAATTTCTCCACAACCATATTCTTCACATGCATCAAGGAGATTGAATAAAAATAAAACGTATAGTAAATTAATACATGGAAACATACATAAAGCGAATTTACTGTAGAATTAAACAAATTTCAAGGACTGCATTTTGAAACACGAGGAAACATTTAATTCCTCATCAACCCAACCTTCATTCAGTTCTCATGTAACATGCTTGCAAGTAATTCTGCCAGAAAAAAACATACTCAGAAGCACAACACATTGAAGCGCTTTGCACAAAAAGTGAGACGTTCAAGGACACCCAACGACAGAACAATAGTAGGTTGCACTTGAACCTCACTTCCAATTTCAAAAGAATCAAGGAATGTACTATATTTAGAAGCGGGTATAATAACTCAGACAAACTTGTTAGTTTTCTCAATTCCTTTTTCATGTGGGTGTTCTCAATACCAAGTAGTAAAAATAAAATCTCATAAACGCTATGCACTTACAGATATTCTTATAATGAATCAGAAGCTCTATTTATATTTAAAAACGAAAGTAAATCACGTTAAGGTTTACACTAAATTACTTGCAAGGGCTTTACATAATGCTATTGTGGTAAATACGATACCGATGAAAAATTGTGATAGATTGAGTAAAAACGAATCCAGTTTTAGAAACGGTTTTTATCCAGACAGTAAGCGGATTTTTGGAGTCTCAGAGCAAAAAAAATTGATTACATGATTGGAGGGACTTTCCGTTTTCAGAAATAAATTCATTTTCATTCGTGATAAATCAACAATATAAGGAATTGTTCTTACATGTGTATTAGGTTATAAGCGGCATTAAATAATAGCGGCTTTCCTTGGAATAATAGAATTTGTTCTAAAGCTGAATGAACTTTCAATGAAATAAAAATTTGGAAACCACTGCAGGCGTAAACCGTCTGCAGTCGAAATTTATAGTCATTCATATAAAACAAAAGCCTTCGTCCCAACTAAATCCAGAATAAGTCAATGGTTGGTTTCATCAACAACATCGGCTATGTAAGATAGGAATTGAGCTCTGCTTCGAATAGATTCATTTGACAATAAATAAAGTTATTTGTACCCAACCACCTTTCGTTATTTTGTGAATTCATTGATTTTCTATTTTGTTCATCTGACGTAATGGTAACATATGCTGTAAAAGCCTACCAACCATACAGAGGTGTGTATACAGCATGTCAGTATATGAATTGACAACCAAGTTGGATGCACAGATATGGGATTTTCTTGTGAAAGTATAAAACATCTCTTGAAGTAAACTTGCTTGAATTTACATGTCCATCCGTTTCTTTATAATTTACATAGATAAGTAAATAAAACAAAGCATAGTTCCTTTCTGAGTCTCATGGATTGCATTTACGTAACGGTATGGAACTAATATAAATACTACCAATTCCATAAATAAATCAGAAGCACACTGCTTATTTTCCCAGTTATTTATTCTAGACGACGAGAAATGTACCAAATGTAAGTTTACTCAGCATAGAGCTTATTCAATATTACATAATGACGCTGACGTTATCCAAAATTTTATCATCATCATTTTATAGAATTTTCCTTTGCATTCACACTAAAAACAGCTTAAGGTTTAAAAGCAACTAATATTAAACCTACAAGAATTTAAATCTCTGCATGCATTTAATTTCTTTAAAAAAAATTATCGGGCGAGTTTGTAAAAAATTCCATCTGCCCAAGAATAGCAACGAAGTTTCTCACTTTCATGAAATATCACAGGATTGAGTCTTCCGCTTGATAGGTTATTAAGAGACAATGTAATCTTGCTCCCAGAGAAATTACTTGGAAATTAGAATGAGAGGAGCCGATATACTTACGTCTGAATATGTGATACTAATATTAAGAGTCTTCAACATACAAAGAAGAGTGAGCATTTATTTTTATAATATTTATTTTTGATTATAGCTCAAACGCAGAAGACACTGTGGCACTCTTTAATCCACCACACGACCGCATCGAGAGAAATTTTATTTTGGGACAGATGACTTGCCCTCTTATACAAAGCAGTAAGGGTTCTCAAATTAAGCTTCCTTCCTATTATTTCACTTGAGTAGAAATATGACAAACTATATCTCGAATCCCAGTGCTTTTGTGCGTACAAACTGGCAAAATTATGAACTGTTATAGTGGGAATGATGTTCGCTTTATTTGTATGTAAAGCAAAAACTGCTGAAGGTAAATTGAAATGCGTCCAGAAATAGATTTCAGGAAGGAAAATAACAATGTTTTTCTGATCGCATTTATGTATTTTACAGGAAATGACGAGGTTAAACATCATCTTATGTACCATTTTCGTTCAAATAACAAGCGAATACCAAGATAATATTTGTGAATTAAACTGTCAAAAAGGATTGCAAATTTAAAGCACAAATATTTAATATCAGGTTTATAAACAACCTGAGGAGGAAGTTAAATTCTTTGGAAATTATTATTTTACACTTCCGTCAGGAATTTCGCAGTTTTATTTCTGCAGGGCAAAATATAATATTACTCCCACAGTTTGAATCTAAATTTAGTAAAAAATGATGACAAAATATTTCCGGATGTCCTGTTTTAGAGGGTTCATTCTATAAATCGTAATATCCTAAAATCCGTGGAAATTCTCTACTACATGCATCCTGTTACAGCTATTAATGTATCCAAAAATGGTTGATTAACAGGTCTAAATATATTATTTCCCATTTGGCAACAGTTTGAGGCAATCGGCGGTTATAATTTTCTACGTTGTGAAAGCAAATGTCACATCTTAAGATATACTATTTGACGACAATGTTTAAAATTTGCAGTCCGAGTTTCCCTAAATTTAAATAGTTTTGCTTGTTTCATATAATAGGTTTCAATAAGATAGGTAGACTAAGTAGGAGATTTGGATAGGACATAAAATAAATCCCGCAACGGAATCAAACCACATAACATATCTTGAGTAACGTGAAAACTGTTGCGTAATTCTGCGTACTTGTTAGGAGCTTAGAAACTAAACGAAATATCATATTTCGTGTAGTGTCTAAGCTGCACATTCCAAATAATTTATTGGCTGCACAAACTGAATGAAGCCACTTTATAATCGGATTGGGTCACTTCTTTGAATAGAAATCTATTCCCTGGTTTTAATATAGAAAATTTGACTTGTTAAGAAATAGGGATTTAGTTCATTCAGAAATAACTGGTTTTTCCATTCTATAACAAATTCGCGAATTCGGTATAATAACCAGGAATTTGCAATGAAACCATGCTTACAGGTATGTTATGTGGTAATGTACGGACAAAAAATGGGAATAAGTTACAGAATAAGATTTCAGGCAATACTTTATGGGCTTTTGAATAAAATCGGGCTATTCTGATGAAAGAATGATAACGCCATTCAACTCATAATTTCAATCTTGTTGCATAAAATGATATGTTGTGTAAGATGAAACCAATTAGGTTTGGCTGAACTTCGTTGAAAGGAAGATTTTAATTAGAAAGTACATCGGTTTTACCCAACAACCTTCTGTTATGTAAGGAGTTCATTGAATCAGGAGTCAATTACTTTACTGTAAGGATGACAGATGCAAGGTGAAATTCCAGTGAACCGACAGCAACGTTTCTAGATTGTACTAGAACTGGGAATGCGTACGTACACAAATATATATGATGAAAGCTTTCTTTGATGAAAGCGACATCAAAAATTATATCCAGGGCAAATGCAAAGACAGGTTTTAAGTTAGTTTGTTCATATCTCTTGCAGAAGCACCATCTATGTTTTTAACTTTTGAGACGCCCCAGGTTAAAGAAAGCTGTAAGCCTATTATGGATATTAGCCTTGGAAAACATTTCTGGTTATAGTATATTATATTTGTTCTCCAATTCATTAGAACGTTTTTCGGAATTGTATTACTATAATGAATTCTGGTGAAAGTGCGGATAAAAATGTAATATCAATTGCACAACATTTGGTAATAGTTACCAATATTTTTTAAGAATTGAATTTTGGTTTATTAGGAATCCTCATTTTTATTTTTGCGGATTACAGTTTGTCCCTGATCCTCAACAACTAATCTATTTCCATCCATTTGGGAATCAGGATTTTGGCTGCAACAGTAGCTTACCTGTTGGAGTTGGAATTGAGAAAGAGAAGTTTGTTTGCACAACTATTTATTCGGTTGTAATAATTGTTATTTTTCTCGTAATTTGCTTAGCTGTAATATTCAAAAACCAAAATGCTTCTCGGTTCGAAAATTCCGACACTGACGACTTTGAAGCGACCTGTTCCGAGAGCGAAAGTGACACTTCGGTAAAGGAAACTATAATCTTAAATGCAAATGACAAATTAGTTTAATAAATTTAGGACGCATTTTTAAAAACAATGGTTTCAATTTAGGAAAGCACAAAGTCAATTTCGACCGTAACGTCATATAACCAGTGCTCAACTCCCGATTACAGCTACAGATCCAAATCGAGAAGGTATCTAGAAATTAAATATCTTATCCAGGCAAAAACATTCCTCAGTCATCTGGTGCCATGGCAACCACTGTTTATCAAGACCAATTACGGAATTTCAATAGTTCCGAATTTAACTACACAAACTGTTCCAGGTAATGTACTATAAACATTTTGCCAGAAATAGATATGTTATACCTAGACGACTAACGGTATTGTTTACTTAACAGGAAAAACGTGCATAACATTGGAGATAGTATAAGAGCGTTAATTCATAAATCAACATAACATGATTATTTTAAATTTGTATTTAAGGTTTTATAATGTGTTGATTATATACTGAAATATGTTATATTCTGGTATAGATATAATAAAATTTGTTTTTGCATGCAATTCATATATTGATTCTAGATTATTTCATGTTTATTCAAATTTATGTTTGTTACTAACGCATTTTTCGTTACGTAAGTTATTGTCGTAAGCTAGATGTACATATTACAACACCAAAGTGTAATGCGGATGGGATGGGTAAACCACATATAAGAGAACAATGCATTTTAACCCACTGTGATACCTCAATGTAAATAATTAATGAATTCACGAAACATTTATTGACACAGCCTGCACATAATGTACCCACATGAATCATTTCAGGATTGATGGATCTGAAGTAAAACAAATTCATTTGTCTGTAGAAAATAGAAAATAAACAAAATTCCAAAATATACATCTAGATATAATAACTTAATTAATTGCTTACCGGTTATTACAAATGCCAATGAAATTCTGTATATAACGACATTACCAATTAATGATGAAGATATAGTCCAATTTGTAGTTTTCCATCATTTCTAATCTTAGCGTCACGCCGATATTTTATGAGGAATCTTGCTCTCTAGAACGTCATATTGAATGATGGCCTTATCAGAAAATTCTTCAGAGGAGATAATTCTGCGAAAATCACCCAAGTTCGCACAGCGGGTGACGTTTGGGTTGTAAATTGGGGAAATTCCTAATCCGAGTCAAATCTTTACGTCAGTGGATAAACTGTTATTTTAGAGTACGTCCTTACACCGGCACGCTATTACAGTGTCCTTGGAAAAGTTATATTTAAATAATCAGTTTTTACTTGCGCACTTTTACGTTTCAATTTATCAAATTTAGAATATTGCAGCAGCTTCAAATGCGTAATATCTGGGTCTAAAAATAGAATCAGAAGCTGTATACTACAGGTTTCTGTAAATTCTTGTGAGTTTCCTGAAGGGCGATCACGGAATTTTATCTTCAGCATTAAGGTTTATGGAAGCAAGCTTTAGCAGATATTGAAAATTGATTACTCACATACACGCCCATATTTCTCCAATGACGTTAGAAGCCACACAGCACAACCAAAGTGGTGAAAATTATTCGCTTACATGAAATATTTCCCAAGTTTTGAAGTGTATGAAGTACAAAAGCTTTTGAAGAGTGGATAACTGAGTGTGATACTTGGCATTTCTATTGCGGCGAAAGTAGAAGGCTTTCTTATACAAATTTATATTTATTGAAATTCAAATTATGTTTATTCAAATCCATTTATTGAATAGGCGCCTCAAGTAAGGCACAAGTTTTACAAACCCACCCACGCCCAATAAAAAAAATGTATATGTTATCGACTGACCGACCGACTGATAATGTTTTTTATTGTTTTCGAAAAAAACATGTTTGAACTTACAAAACTCATTTTAATATTTTTACAAACAAATAAATTTTCATTTGATAAATCACTTTAAAATGAGCAGAATTTGTTTAATTTAAGATAATTATTGAAGTCAGATTACTCGGGAATATTATGTACAATTTCAAGTTATCATTGGACACGTCACTAGAAAATCATGTTGGGCATCAACATCGAAATTCATATAACAATTGGAAATCCTTTCCTGGTACTATTTATAGTTCCCTCTCATGCGCTTCATTGACGGGATTTCAGATACAAGTTTCACTAAAAATGTCACACGAAAAGTTAAAAAAAATCAACTTTGTTTGAAGTTACTTTCAAGGGAAACTATGACGTCTTTATATTTTGCTGCATATAAAGTAATGGAATAGTTATTGTTTAGCATAAGCTGCTTTCCAGCAATCCCGGATGCTTTTTTATTAACAAAAGTAGGAAAAGTAAGCAATCTACTTTCCTGAAAATAAAAAGTCAGAGTGAACGTAATATCCCGGATATCTACTTTATTGAATACTTTCGTGGGCGTTTAAACTTTAGAACAAAATTGTTGACATAAAATAAATCGGCTTCCGTTTCCACTACTTCTTGCTTTCAGCAGAATTGTTACATGTTTCAACAAGATCTCAGGTTGAAAAAAAGGCACAAATTAAATTAAAAAAAGTAACTGGAAATTTATTGAGAAAACTGAATCCAAAATTAAGGATTTCGACTTTTCCTGTTAGAATGAACTATTTGCCTATCCAAATAATACTATATTATTATTCAGTTGGTCGGAAAACCTCATCTAAAACATGTGATGCTCGGAATTTATTAGCTATAAATAACGTTCCACATCCTTGTGGCGTAAATATAAGACCAACTAAGTGTGTACAATTGAGCAAGATAACTTTCGCCAATACACAGGAAAAGTACCCAGCAGTATTCTGAGAATTCTGCTTACCGGACAAGCTAATTGATTTATTTGAACGGTTAACCAAGTAATTCCAGGAAAACCTTATCAATATTAATCGAAAATAATTCTGACACACTTCAACTGGAACAAATTATGTTTTATAAATTCAAACCTCCTTTTTCTGGTTGAACGTGGCCATCAGATCAAATAAACGTAACGTAAATACTAGCACAATTTGATATGTGTAAAATGCTTCCCGTTCCGTGAAAGTAACGTTAATGCATATCAGTCCATAGTTGTCAACTATATCAGCAAGGTCACCTCAAGTTACATTTTTGTAGATATTTAGTGTATAATTTTAGAATAATATTAAATGACGTCATACTTGCTTTGAAATCGAAAATGGTTGAAGTTCTAAAAAACGTATTCCTATGTAGGAAACTACGAATGTGTGAGTTTTACTGGATATTACCAATTACCAAGGACATAACATTTGGAATAGATACAACAGCTTTAAAATTATCAAACAAATTTACACCTTTGTAAAGGGAGAATATTGCCATAGGATAATTTTTCTGTTCAGTTTATAGCTGCTTAACTTCCTGAAAATGTACAGACTTTAAACTTGATCAAAGAGTATTTTATTCATGAAGCATCAAAAGATGAAAGTATGAACGACAATATCCTCTATCTGCGTAGAACAGCTTTCTAAAGCTTGCTATCTGCTAGCAGTAAAATGCAGAAGAGAAAGTATAAGCCCCAGCCACGGCACAGATTTTCCTGCCAGTCTACTTGTGTGTATCGACCAAAAAGGAAGTATTACTAATGAAATCTTTATTACGAAATATTCACTATGGCTATCTCACTGGATAAAATTGTACAGATGCAGCAGCAGTCTGGAGAGAATTGGGGTCAAATGAGAAATCGTAAGTTTGCAGTTACTTTTCATTTGATTCAATTATATTATATTATATTAACTTTGATTTCGGAAAAATAATTAATCAGTAACATTTGTTCAATATTAACAGCATTTGAAAAATGGTTAAAGATGAAATCAAATTTAACGACGTCGTACAACAATTACATGAAAGATGGACAGCTTGATAGTTATCATATCGATGCTGAAAGCGTCGAGTTAAATGATAGAGTGGAAGGGAATTTAATTGTTAGTGCGGAACGAGAGACAAACAAATTTCTTCATTTGGCTGTTTCATCCCCTTTAATATTCTTGGCGTTTATCACAATTTGTGTGACTCTTCTCATTCTTTTCGAGAGACAAAGTCGGAAGAGTCAGCAAGATAAGCAACGATTTCAAGGGAGTATATACTCCAGTAGTGGACTTGATGGAACAACAGAAATTCTGGTAAGTGTGAAATATTTTGAGTACATTCTACATATCAACATTTCAGCTTGGGTGAAAGTAGGAAATAATTTTAATTTTTTCAGGTTTGTAAAAGTGAACCCGATTTAACTTCAGTATCATCATCCACAGCGCATATCAGCAATATTATTTGCCATCAACAGTTAAGGAATAAGAACTTGGGCGAAGCCGGCTATCCAGCAAAAGTAGATAATGAACTGCCGTAATTATTGCTTGCTATAATGAGCAATATTTTTCCATTAGCATTATTGTATTGTGGAAAAATTAACTGTAAATATAAACATTAGTAAACATTCAATTTCGTCTTTCGTAGTCAATGATTGTAATCAAATTTATTTAAGCAATACGTCTAGTACACCTACTTATATAAATATTTTATAATGATTGTTCACAGGTAAACTTATTTTTTAATCGGATCCAAAATTCTAAATTCAAATAACGATAATTGAACAATTAACTTACATAAATATACCTATTACACATGATAATAAAGTAACAAATATAGTGCGACAATTTGAAGAATTGTATTTTTGTATCTCGTAGGAATATGGCTTTGTATAATACAGGATCATATCATATATATTGACATGCACAAATCACATCTTCCATAGAACTCCGACAAATATAATACGAATACTGATAAGTATAACTGATATAAATCCAGCTTTGAGTTAGTCCGTAAATAGACGGTATATGCCATTGAACTTGAAATTCTATATGTGGTCAACGACCACCCCAGACGAGGTTTCTGCTACCCGTCATTGATTATAATCACACGAGCGAAATCAGTCGTCTCCTATTCTATACTATGTATGGATGTAACTTTGACTATTATTAGCAGTAAATATTCTTTTGGAATAGGTGAAATAATAGGCTTTGTACTACTCCTTTCTGCAAAACTACAAATGAAATTTATTTCAAGGTCCTGCATCACACGGGTAGAGTACAGCGGAAAGGAGTATGAAATAAATTACTGGAAAGTTGTGAGGAAGGTTTGCGCATTACGTTTCGAACGCGACCTGGGGTATACATTTTTTGTCATTGGTGGTACCAAATATATTTCGAAAATTTCGGAATCCTTCGCCTCGTTAGTTATTGTACTTTCAGTCAGATACACGAGCCAATACAGTGTCAGTAATGCATCAGCCGGTAAATCAGCGGAAGTAAATAAACATTAGTCACGGTAGCGTTGAAAAACAGCAAAAGAAACATTTTATTTTTCTGAAAGGACTCTCCCACGAAGAAAAAGCAAAACATTTGCCCCCTAGAACGATTTTCCTTTTTGTTTCATTCTTTTTCTTTTGATGCATCAAACGTTGCAGAATGTAAATCAACAAAGGGTTTTCTTGCTTGAATGGGTTTAATAGTTAGAAAGGTATTCTTCTAAAAATAAAACATGCATCTCCATCACAAAGACAACAGGTGGAGGTAAGTTGAAGGGCAACACCAGTTCAACTTTTCCTAAACATGAAGATTTCTATGAAACAAGTGTCTACATTTACAAATGTATTTTGTTTACATGTACACATCATGAGAAAAAATCGCCGAAATGCAGCTGTTCTCTTTGTCGGTCGTAGTGGGAGAACGGCAAAATTTCTACTATTTCGTATGGTATGGTAGATTTAAACTCCTAGTTTCGTAAATGCCAATCTTCAACATAAATTTTTCCAACGAAGGTCATATTGACACGGATATTAAATTGAGAAGTTGACATGATTAAAATCAATAAATGAGGCTATGGAATAACGACATTCAACATAAACCTCTTGACAACGTCGTCAAATCGGAAACAAATATTTACAAATGTTGACGTGAATTACAATTAATCTTGAATCGTTTTCATCTAACTGAAAACAAGTAAATACTTGTCAGCAGCAACAAAATGTAAATTGCCAACGCTTCCACTTTTGTACGTTTCCGTATCTGGAAGCATTATTTAATTTAATTATTTATTATTTCTATATTTCGAGAAATGCTTTCAAGTTCAAACTAAACGTTTCCGTGAAGACTGAAAGAGAGAGAGAATCAAAGGAATGATTTTACTTTCTTTCAAGACATCTTTAATTTTGGTTCACCCACTCAAATTAAGTAGGCATTAATATTATTAGGAACAAAATTTTCCTTCAGGCAGTGCCTAACTAAATCGTGCAGTCTAATCGGATTACATTTCCGGGAAATGAATTAACTTTGATTAAACATTTTGCGTGGGCAGCATTGGTCGTTGTCGTTTTAACACATCTTTTTCTTTGAAAACATCTCTCATTGGTTCAGATTTGGGTTACAGTTTAATCGTTTTACATTTTACATTGTTCTCTGAATCCTTCATCACATCACTTAAAAAATATGAAAACGGCACTATGTATTTGTTCAAAGGAAACGAAATCATTAGAAGTTCTTTGTCGCATTCTGTTTTCAAATATATATCGAGCTCAGAAATCCAAAGACGATTACTTTTATTTTCATCTACTTGTTTTTGTCGTGGAAAAGAAGATGCTTTGTCATTGTCATAAAGGTCCTCCAGGTTTCTATAAAAACTGGGGAGGAAGCGAATTTTTTGTAACATTGTTTATGATTTCCGCCTGCTGTTTTATTGTATATTTCGTTTACATGGGGCCAAGGTAGTTAGTAGAATTATAACAGAAACACTAACTGAATTGGGTGGACAGATAATAAACACTTCCTGTTACGTAATTTGGATATAGAGAATTTTCCTTTCTTGTTTCCGTCACATGCTGACATTTTATATAGTTATAGTTAGTTAGAATATAGTTTAGTTGATGTATTTCTGGTTATTTCCGGGAATGCGAATTAAATAAATTGTGTCAAACGAGTGGGAGGTCCTATGGTATTTGGAGTTAAATAATGTGATGCTATTTCTGTTACTTTGAAGATTGTTTGGTTTTATTAAATATTAATGCAACAATATGTACATAGTTTCTGCTAAATTCTCATTCTTACAATTTTCTTTTTTTCCTCGATTATCTCTATATTTGTTAAGTGTGGCGGCTATGCATTTTCAGTTTTTCGTTTCCGAAATTTCCTGTTACGTAGTAACGTAATCTCTATGTTACAATTGTTGAGTTTCGTAACAAAAACATCGTTTTGTGAATAGAAGCCACATATTATTTTTGATTTATGCCTTAGTTTATCTTTTACATTATGCTATGTATTTACTAATGTTCTTATTACTTTACCTCCGCCAAAATAAACAAAAACGCATTTGTTAAGTTTTTGGTTTATACATATGACCAAACTAAATTAATTAAGCAACCATTTTTTTAGATTTCTTTTGAAAATGATTACAACAATATTAAAAGAATATGTTCTCTGGTTACAATGGTACTTTTCTTTTGTAATTCACATGAAAGGAATGTTGCCTGACAATAGGCAAACATGAAGTTTGCTTTCAGTAGTCAACACAAAATATTAATTTAATAGAAACGTAGGCGAAAATGTACCTAACGACCTGTTACCTGTCGCGTTAATTTGTGGTAGGACCGGGTAGTAAACAGAATTATATATTAAAGGTTAGTACAAACACTACACCCACCGCTGCGTGTCAATAACGTGAGCAGATGTTTTATAACTTATGGTATTATTATCACAATACTCAACAATTTCCATGCAACAAAATAATGAAAGGCAATTCCTTACAATATATTGTCAAAATTTGAGTTAGAAACAGACGGTGAAACCAACTTGCACGATGGAATCATTAACTCAAAAACTTACCACAAAACAAATAAATATTTATTCCAATATAGACAATATTTTATTGTAACGAATAACATGTTAAACAACTAATGTTATCCCAGGCGGCAGTTCCAATATTTTTTGCCGCTAATTCAACCTAAGTAATAAGAATCAAATCAATTGCGCGTCTGAGAATATTATCATAAAAATTCTTTTGAGTGTCCCCGTCGAAAGCAGCCGAAAAATAATAAAGCGATTTCGGTCGTTGTGCAAAAGCTCTACGTCGCCAAATATTGTACGCTCGACTTCTCATCATGTCCAACAACTCATCCGAATATAAACTGACTATCTTCTTTGGCCAATCAATACGAAGGAAACGTTGACTGAGTTTAAACATAAATCAGTGGCAACGTTGCAAGGATTATTATATATATTAAGATAGTAACCAATGACATCGTTAGATACAGTAATGTTGGTAGTATTTTCCATCCAGCCACAATCACCCAAGTGCCTACCACAGCCATAATGAATCCTAGCCCCATTAAGATCCCAGCTATGTTTCTAATTGCGGCCATACCGAATTGGAAAAGACATACAATTTCAGTATAAATATTCATTGACACTCGTCCAGGCCTCATTACAGCTATTCTTTTGGTGCAGGTTAGAGCAATGTATAGCGAAGATATTCCAAGCAGAAAACTAATGGTTAATGTCCTCACTGTCTCAATCACTGACCACTGTGCATGAACAAATCGAATGAAAATTTTGATAATGGAATGGACTGGACCCTGGGATGTATACACGTCCTTAATGAAATAGTAACAAGGATCCATTTTTATTACAATCAAAGCCAATGGCATGACCAGTCCCGTTATGAATAGGATGACCACAACGGAACATTGCATTAATCCGGCTAGATCTGTCGATCGGTCCAGGTGTAAAACTTTTACGATCTCTAAAAATATTCATAAGTCAAATTAAAATGCTATGGTATTATCTTACATATATGAAGCAAAGTTAACTTTAATTTTCAAATTATTTACCTTTCACAATTAAACTGAATGTTGAATATTGAACCGCGTGCCCTTTCCTACGATTGTCATTCCTGAGTCGTCGATCATACAAAAATAGCTTGTTCATACAGCCAAGGAATACACCTTCTCCTTGGAATATCATAATCAGATTTAGGCAGATCGCAAGCAGGTTCACACATGCCATTTGAACGAATAATAAAAATTTATTGAATGAGATATAGTTATCTTTATAGGTAACGTAGTTCCAAATGATATAGGATGAAAAAATAAATCCAGCTAATATTACTAAATTTCCAACCAAAAACAGATACAATTTCTTGTAATTTGCCTGCATTGAGTAGTGTTCCTTGCTCACGTCCATTCTAATTACATGGCTGTACAATATTTTATTTAGCAGGTTTTCGTTCAGATAGAGTGCCTTCCAGGTCAGAATTGTTGTCATGGTTGAACAAGTATTGTTGGAAACTAATAATTTATGTTAAAGCTAAGCAGATTTGTGTGTGCTATTGTGTGTCGTGTTGTAGTTTCAGAAATAGTTCACTTGGTTTTAGTCTATTCGTTATGCGTCTAACTTCTTTCTAGGCCTGTTGTATTTTTCAAATGGTATATGTAAATTTGCACATTGGCGGAGGATAAAATATTAATGTGTTTTATTTTTGGATATTTACTGCAAATTGTGTAAGCCAGAGTGGAAAAAACCCACTCTATTTAAGCGTTTAATCCATTATATGCATATTGGTATTTCACGTATAAACTAATATGAAGTATTTATTTCGGTCCCAGTTTACTGCGGAATCTTAACTTTATATAAGTATGGAATATATTACAAGTATGTAATTGATTTTATATGCTTATTCAATACGATTTGCCTTTAAGAATATTAAACGGACATATCTTTGCTTTCTAGATATATTGACTTCCCTTGTTTTCGATACACATTTTAGGAAAGCTATTAAAATTCGTTTCGTTATTTTTGGAAAGCCAATCTATTTTATATATATGCCTTTACATAAATTATCTCCATAAAGGCTAGCATTACTGTATAAACATACTTCCTTGTCCGAAATATAAATTATACAAATAACGAATAATTTTTAGAAATATTTCTGGTTTACATGGGTTAAATCAGTCATTGGGTGTGGCGTTGTCACGTAAGTGATACAATTATTATCGCAAGGATCACTATATAGGACCGAGATGTTTTGCATTTTAGTCGGATTTTAAAGTAGGCCTGATACCACATCCATGTTGGATGGTGTGTCATAAAACAATTTTAGCATTTTTCTGCAATTCTGAAATTTTATATTAATTTACGTCAGCCTACACAAATCTAGCATTTCTACACTACCCACATTTAAAAATTATATCCTGAAATAACATGCTCCTGACAAATGAAAGTTGCTACGAAGTTTGAAATTATTTAAAGAGTGATGTGCACCAAAAATAACTTGCGGGTTGTGCGCATCAAAGTTTTGTTTCTAAAAATACTATTTTGCTGACTATATTATTACGTAATCAGATTTTGTAGAAATTTTAAAGTACGGAGCCTGTAATAGTTTATCCGGTTCCATTTATAGAGTTGAAACCAAAGCACTTATCATAAAACACACTCATGTATTTGAAAGATAACATGCTTTTATTTTGCAATGAAAACAATTGGGCCAATTATGAAACCACAATGAAATCTGTATGAAAGCAAACTGTGTTTTTCTTTCATTCCTTTCAGGTTTCTTCTTTGGGGCATGAACAATAGCACCTGGGGATATACTGAATACCAGTTACGTTAGCGTGATTTACCTAATCTGCTTCAAATGCATTGAAACCTTTTATTTTTGAATTCTATTTTTGAAAGATGGTGTGCAATTAGGATTCTCAAACGAAGCTTTTCCATCTTGTATCAAGTACGTGAATTCTGTAGAGAAGTGACAAATTATACCTCAAATGCGAACCTCATATTCACTTAATTTGTTCCTTCGAAAGCAAAACTGCTTGAAGGAAATTGAAGTCCAGAAATAGATTTTACGAAAACAAACAACATTGTAATTCAAATCGCTTATATATCTCAAGAAAAGCATTTTTTGATGACGTGCTTGAGCATCAACTTATGTAACATTTTCTATCAAATAACAAACGAAGTCTTAGGGCACGTTTGTCTATTAAAATGTCAGAGAGGATGAGGGATTTAAAGCACAAATATTTTATGACCGCCTTCTGACAAGTTAAGGAGGAAGTGAAAAATTCTGTGGAATTTATTACTTTACAAATCCGCTGTTTCGCAGTTTTGTCTCTGCAGGGCGAAATATAATCCAACTCCCACTATTTGGATCTAAATTTAGTAAGAAAATACGACTGAATGAGGTTGTCTGAAAGGCGGATTTAAACGGCTTATATTATCCATTATCATGTCCAAAAATCCGTAGAAAATTTCCACGTGCATCCTGTTTGACACATATTCCAAAAATTGTTGCAAACCAGTCCAATATATATTATTTCCAATTTGGCAACACATTGACGCAACTAGGCGTTATAATCCTATGTCGCTTATAAAAAATGTCAAATCTTAAAATACTTTGCTTGACGAATCTATTTATAATTTTTGGGAACCGAGTTTCTCTAAATCGAATAAGTTTTGTTTGTTTCAGATAATTAGTTACTTGTTGATCGGCAAAGCTGAAGATTGGGAAAGAACTTATAATAAATTCCATAACAGAATCAAACCACGTAATATATCTTGCATTACATGGTGATTTTTGCGTAATTTTACGTACGTCCGAGGAGATGGGAAACGAAATGTGGAATTGGTTGAACCAGTTGAATGAGGTAACTTCATAATCGGATTTGTTCATAATTAACTTGAGTAGAAGTCCATTTCCAGGTTTTAGTGAAGAAGATTTGACTTCTTACGAAACCAAGAGTCCACGCATTCAGAAATAAATCATTTTTTTCTTTCATCCGCCAGTTCATGGTATTAAACAAGCATTTCAAATGACAGCATGCTTAAATATAAGTTTTGTGAAAATATACGTTTAATAAAATTAGAATGGATGCACATAACCGGACAAAAGATTTCAGTCAATACTTCAGGGGAAATGTTAGGTAATTTCTGGGAAACAAATTATATGCCTTTTGAAAAAAATTGGACTATTATGAGGAAAGAATGTTAATCCGATTCAGCTTATAATTATAATCTGGGTGAATAAAATAGCATATTGTGTAAGACGAAACTATTCAGCTACGTTGAAAGGAAGATTTTAATTAGAAGGTACATCAGCTGTACCCAACAACCTTCTGTTATGTCGTACATTGAAGTATACATACTAACAAGATTGCCCACGTAATGAGAAATGTGTTTGAGCAGAGAAATTCCATAAAGTTTTGCTAATCGCCGAGACGCATGAGTGGCCAGCAAATCACAAGCTTATATGGAAAATTTTAAACTCTCCTTACGCGCGAAAGGCCCACACTACTCACTGCTGTCTGCTGTGCATCCTTTTTTTCTGAGCGGGCTCCCGCTAAATTGCCTTGCTTGTGCCAGACCATAACGTGGCGTCCGCAATCTTGTAGTGTATAGACAATTATCTTTGCTGTTATGTAAGGAGTTCATTGGAACAGGAGTCAGTAACTTTACTCTAATGATGCAGATGTAATGTGAAAGTCTAGTACACTTTGAGCAGAGTTTCTAAAACGTGCTAGAACTGGGTATACTAACATATTTGGATATAAGCTTTCTTTGGTGAAAGCCACAGCCACAATTACATCCAGGGATAATGCGGACATAGGTTATCAGTTAGCTTTTCATATCTCTTGCAGAAGCTGCATCGTTCTTTTAAGCTTTTGATACACGCCCCAGCATAAAAAACGCCTTTTACGGATATTTGCCTTGAAGAAAATATTTCGTTAACAAAAAAGTATATAGGCTCTTTAGGGTTTATCGAAATGTTATAATAATGAATTCTGGTGAAAGTGCAGGCAAAAATGTAACATCAATCACAAAACAACTTGTAAGATTTACTGATATTTTTAAGTAATTAAATTTGTGTCCATTAGGAATTTTTTTAAAATATAAAATATAGTCTTAAATGAATATAAGAAAATGTGAAATAAATTGACGATACATGTTTCTGTAATTGTTTGCACTTTAGGAGTGCTTTAATTTTATACATCAAAATGTGTTATATATGGCTCATATAGCGAAATATATTATATTCGGTTATACATATAATAAAACTTGTTTTCTCATGGCAATAATCAATTAGTTCTGGTGTATTTCCTATTCATTATTTTTTGTTTGTTGGCAGTAAGAGGAACTTCGGTTACGAACGTTACTGTCGTAAGCCAAAGGTAAATAGTAAAAGGCCACAGTAATGCAGGTGGCATGGATTAAGTAGCGGATTATTCAAAATATGCAACCGTGATACGTCAATCTAAATTAATTAATGAACCCATGAGAAATTTATTGACACAACCTGCACATAATATATCCACATCAGTCATTTCAGGATTGGATATGAAGGAAAAGGAAATAAAACAACATCTATTTAAAAAGCAAGTTTTTAAAATACACATTTAGACACAACCACATGGCCGTTATTACA
>JAHZMV010006603.1:0-10442 GCA_027743765.1 Coecobrya sp. COE2
ATATAAAGTTTACAAAATGTTCGGTGGTTTACACAGTTCATTTTTTAATCTTCAGATTTTCTCCATTGTTCGTCCTTATGAATGGAAAGAGCTTAGTGTTAGTTGGTTGAGACTGTTCGCTACTTTACACAACACCGTAGCACCAAACTACCAACTTCTTTGTCGGTGGTCGACTGAGTTTCCGCGGAGGAGGTAACTTAAATGTCCCAGGCAAAGGTTTGTACTAGAGATGAGCGAATTGAAAAAATTGAAAACTTGCTTGCTTGCTTGCTTGCAATCAGCAATGTTGCCTGCTTGTCTTACTTGCTTGCAGGATTCCTAACCATGCTTGCCTGTGATTGCAAATTCTTGCAAGTACCCGCAAACTCATAAGTTATACTAAAATAAGTGCAGTCGTTAGTAACAGTGGCTTAGGGGCTGTGAATTATGTTACATTTTAGGTACAACAAATTGAAAACAAATTAAAAGGTACATAATTGCGTTTGCCATTTGCATAATTTACATAAAGTTTACCAACTGTTTCGCATTTTGCCCCCAACATCACCCTTAGATCAGACACAATTCTTTCAGTGTTGGAAAATACACGGCAATAGACGAACAAAATTATCAGTTTTCCATAACATTCATGAGCCGTTGTGTGTATTTTTGGATTGGGAATACATTTTTATGATATTGTCACTATCACACAGCATATTAGCTATTCATTACGCATGTTATTTCGTTGAGTTTGGGTTGCAAGAATTTGCAAGTCTTGCTTATTATTTCTTCGATTGATTGCTTGCTTGCTTGCCCGTACAATGAATTGGAAATAATTCTTGCTTGCTAAAACTTGCAAGATTGGGCAAGCAAGATGCAAGCAAGCAAGATTGCAAGTTTCGAACGCTCATCTCTAGCTTTGTACTCCTATCTCTTTCCTTCGCCTTGGACTCCTCAAACATTTCACCCTTCTCCTCATTTTGCTCAAACTCTGAATCACTTTATCCAGGTCCTTCCTCAGCCTCTTCTTCCATTTCCCACTGGAGGTAGATTCCTTTTTCTCCCATTCCCCCACAAATCTCCTCCAAGATTCCACCGTATCTTCTTTCCCTCCACACTCCAAACTCAATCCATCCACATTGTCCACCATTCCTCGGTCATCCTGACCATCTCCCTCCAACCTCATCGCCCTCCACACTTTGTCCTCGCCGAGAAGAAGACGCCTGTCGGTAAACGTGAACTCCGACGGCGGATCCAACTCCATCCCCTTCATTTGGTGTGCAGGTTGGCACAGAAATTTCTGGTCTCCTCCTCCCTCCCCAGCTGGAAGCTGAACTTCGCCAACTTCATTCATCGCCCCACTCCTCCTCTGGTTTCTAAATGGAAGCGGCAGTTGTCCCTCCAACAGTTCCACTCCCCTCACTGGACTCGACCTTTTTCTCAAACCGCCTTATCGAGGTTCTTCTTTCCCTCCAACGCATTTCGTTACATCCGATTCTTCTCCGCCTTTGTCCACCTAAAATATGACAAAAAGAGCAGGAATTAAATACTTTTATGAATTAACTTCCGCCATAATCACGTAAGTAAATGCAATTCAATGACAAAAAGTTTTACCAATAAAACGAGTGCATAGGCAAACTGAACCGGCTTTGTCCTGTTTTAAAAGTACATGTTTTTATTATTTAACCAACCAGTTATAACAAATAATTAAAAGAAATATTAATTAAAATTAAACTACTGGTTCCTGTTTTTGGAGTGCTTGGCCGAGGATTGACGTGCGCGTTCTGAAGCTCGCGGGGTTGGTGTTCCTTCTCTGAAAAAAGAATGGTTGAATGAGCAATTAGTTGAGTAATTAAAACTATAATTTAATCTGGACTTAAATATTTTGTTACCGTTGCAAAGTGAACGCCATGTCCTCCTCCCCTCCAGTCTGGACCCCTTTCTCCTCCCTTCCCTCCTGAGCAGCTAGAATGGCGGCCTTCCTCCTCCTCAACTCCTCCACCTCCAAATTCAATGCCTCCCACTCCCTCCGCTGCATAACCACAAGTCCTTTTTCTGGGAGCACCACAAAATTTGGTAGGGTTCCTTGCTTCCGAACATGAGCCGGTGGTACATAAAGAGCACCGAAAGTTGGAGCTGTTGGCGTCGCTGTTTTCAGTTGTCGCTTGACCAACGGCTTCCCGCACCACGCTGGCGTCTCCTTTTTCTTCATGGCGGTGGCGTCTTCGACCGTTCCGACAACTGCACCTCCATCTTGCTCCTCCTTCGATATCACCGGGGTCGCCTCCATTTCTTCCTCCTGAAAAATGCACACAAGCAATGCACACGAGCAATTAAATTCACCGTTAAATTTAAAGCAATTAAAGACTGACTAAACGCATAAAAACTAACGTTTTAACTAAAGCTAATTAACTTAATTAAAGACGTTAATTATCTTTAACCACCCCAATTAACTAAGTAGCGGAGCACCTTGCAAAATTGCACCATAGAATCTATTTAAAAGTCTTAGCTTCCAACTGGTCAGTGGTCTCCGTGCACAAAAATTGTAAACTTGTTTGAAAAAATATATTCCCGCGTTCCAGCGTTTTTTAATGGCTTGTCGGAGATGCATTTTTCGCTTGAGTTTTTGGGGGTGCTGTAAGAATCATTATTTTTAAATTGTTTTTGGGAGAACTAAGTTAAATATTAAATAAATAAATTAGATATAGCTTCGTTGTCTATAACTATGAGCAGTTAAATGCATAAGTCCACAACCGCCAATGAATTCTAAAATTTTAAAAAATCTCACAATCAGTCTTTTTATCAAAATGAAAGGTCTGGGCGTCATTTACTAAACAATTAGAACCATAGGTAAAAATATCAGCACAGGTTATTGAGTTTCCTGAAAGTTTTTGCAAATGAAATTTTTTGTTTCCCGTTTGATTAAATTTTTAATTACTCACATGTGTCAGTTTTCTATAAAAAGCAATATTTTTGAAAATGACGAAACTCATAACTTTGGTTGAAATTTTAAATGGATTATTTTATAAAAACAAATATTATGGGTGAGGATTTCTTGTGGATTGCATAAATATTCTATTCAAAATAAGTTCCACTGTGTCCTTCAGCAAAACTTAAAATGGATTTATATAATATTTCCGGAATGTTCTGTATTAGTTCAGCATCAATTATACGGTTACAATTTCGACAAAATAAAAGTGATAGTTGTGTATGATTGTAAGACCCAGACGACATTCATTAACTATTTGCCCCAAATGTTGTAGAACAGTATAACCAGATTATCATGAACGACGTGTGTACTTGATTTATAAGTTATAAATTATAATAGAGATTAAAAAAATAGATTGCATTATTATTATAACGGTCACACATTGAGCAAAAAATCTTTTTGAATTAAATGGGATGTGAATGTGAAGCGATAAAATTCAAAACTCTGTTCATATAAGAATTAAAATAAATTCACATTTGAATTTTATCAGGATTTATTTTTCACATCATGTAACATTTAACCAATTGTTCATATTTGGGATTTACCATCTCGTTATATTCTGTTGTTTATATTTAATGCTGTCAGAATTACAATGACATCGTAATGCAGTAAATATTAAATATTCACAAGTGAGAACATTTTCTATTCTATTGTGACATTTCATGTACAAATCAATGAAAATCTATTAAACATTCTCAAGTATATTATTCAAATGTTTTGTGTATTTGATGAAACTTCGAAACTGATTGTTAACTTTTCAGATATTTGGAATGTAATGACGCCGGCTTTCAACTTTTCGTCCGTATTTAATTCCTTCATACTAATCAGTTTCTATAACCGAATATTAAAAACATCTTGAAAATTTAATACAACCTCTCGTCAAAACTTTTAATTTTTACTAAACCTGTATTATTCATAGCTGGTATTATTTATAAGAAAGGTACAAAGGTGAAAATTAACTCGTATGGTATAATATTTGCCTTTCCAAAACATGCTGCGACTGGTTTGACTGCATTATTCATTAATGGGAACATTCAAACAAAATGAATTTAAAAGTCAATATCCAGAAGCATACTAAAAGAGTTTAAGAATTGTCTTTATATAAATTTCCCTCCATATTTGTTGATTAATTGCACATCACAGAATACAAAGAGAAAGAAGGGTAAAAAGAGATTGGTGCTATACATATTATCCCGGGAAATTTATAAAGCAATTCAACCTTTGAAAACCTTGTAAACTTAAACGTCCAAAACCGCTATTTGCTTCTTCCAAGCGTCATTACTTGCAATAGGTTGGTAGTGTCTGTCTGTTCTGTTAGAAAAAATCGGAAGTAAAATATTAAAGAGTTTGAATATATTGAATTTGATCGGTTTTCTACAGAGAGACTTTATATTGACGTTCTATAATATGGCCATAATTAATCACACTGATTCGTTTAAAGTCAGGATGATTCTTCAAGCATTTGTTTTTTTAGAAATAGTTTATTTTACCACTTTGCCGTCAATAAAGTACATTTATATATTAATTTTTAACCCAGAGAAATGAAAATTTGCAGAATGTCTTCCTTTTCCTGATTACTGACCGCCACCTATTGAGGTTTAAAGTGCAAACCTGATAACTGTAAAATTATATTTTATTTGCATGTAGAGGAGAATGTTCGTAAAGTTATTACAACACTTTCGCGCGACATTAAAGTAAGGTAAATTATATGCACTGGTGCTTGTGATACTTTATGTTTTCCGTTGCTTGTGAGCAATTATATATATAAGCTGAAATTGGCACATTGGATTAAGTTTCTGGAGTCGTGTCGAATTTAGAGATGCTAACTACTGATAATTGCTAATAAGACAAGAAATCATAAAACTTTTCAAACTAAATTGTCAATACGAGTAAATTTTATAAAGTGCCACACTACATTTAACAAGAATATTTCGGCCCATTTAATTTTCTGCTGTATTCATAAAAATCATCTAGAATTTTTGACGATCTATTTCTCATAAATTGTGAATAACTTTAATATTTTTATATATGAGTTTGTCAGTGTATATATTTATATTATTTCTAGCCACTAAGATAATCTGGGAAGTTCTAAAAGATGAACAGAACTTTTTTTTATAAAACAACGAATTTGGCTTCGGATCTGCATATCTAAAATTCGTCGTTTTACCGTTAATTCTCTTTTAACGCACATTCTTTTTTCAAGCTTGTGTTGTAATTTAATTTTTTCTAAAAAGATAAATTATCATTATTTATATTGTACACTTTCTCTTGTCAACTACAATAATGTGTACTATATTTAGTTTTTTACTTTAGTTTAGCTAACTTCATACTCTAAAAGCTAATTACGACAAAGATAGATTGACTTCTCAGCTACCTGTTTAAGAGTTTACAAGTTCAGAACAAATGAAATATTCCCTTTCAAATTCATTTTTACACTTCACATATTTAAGTCAGTCACTCATGTATAAATGTAATCGTTATCCGTATTTTTATTTCAGCACGTACTGCAAGACCTTGCCGTTAAATGGCACCGAAATATTGCATAAGTTCGCACCACCAATTGTATTTCTTTTACCATAAATTACTTCAAGAAGATGAATTAAAATAGGAATTTTCTAGGATTACAATATTCTCATTTTCACATTCTTTCTCTCACACGTAAACCTGAAATTTACTCCCTGAAAAGTGGTCATACATTTACTGTCGACATTTATTTTCATTTCAAAACGTTTTTATTCAAGATTCAAGTGCAGAAATTAATAGTTTAACTTATAACAATATTTTTTTCAGTCAATTTAAGTAGTCTTTTCCACTTTGCATTTGCATTACAAATTTTGTATTAAGGCATTTCTTTACACTTAAAATGTTTAATAATACCTATTTAATGTTTTACACAAAATCATTTTCTATATCATACTTCGTCGTCGCAAGTATACTGAAGACATCTTCTATCCGACTATCTATGTCATTCATTTACTTTTGAATTTATTGAATAATTCTGACTTCTGGATAAATAATTGTTACGTTTTAAATCATACATAAAATCTAAAATGTTAAATCTAATTAAGTACGACAAGTAGTATAATTTCGTTTCCCACCGACTGAACATGTTTCGTGATAAGTTTTTTTTCTGACGGGATTTATTTCACCTATAATACAGCTAATATGTAGAAGAAAATTAAAAATCCTTGTTTATATTACGTAATAAATTAAATTCGCGAATATAGAGTGTCCCAATTACATGACATTTAAATGCTTTTAAGAAACTTGAAATAAAAATATTTTCGTCAAGTTTCAAATCCGTTTTAAAAAATTTAGTGCCTTTAAGTTAACTTTTTATTAACAGATTAAAGTTCGATTTTATCTGTTCACGTTTACGATAGCCTCCGTAGTTTAGTTTCCAACGTGCCATCTAATAAATAAATTCGACGTTTCCATTCTAGCCAGTCTACAATTATATAGGACAAACTAAACTTAAGTGTTTAAAACGAGTATTTTAATATGAAACGGATATTGATAGGAAACTAGGTATTTCCTTATGCATATTAGGTAATTTAGAATTGTTACAGAACAAATCACCAATTTATGAACACAATCTAATAAAAAAAATTATTGACAGCAAATAACAGCTTTTGCAAAGTAGGTTGTCTAAATCACACCAATTTTGATGTAAATAAAACCAAAGTAGGTTCCCATAAAATTACTCGTTGGCAGAGATCCCACAATGGATATCAGAAATTTGCCAATGCCCCGCCATTTAGACATAATATAACCAAATCAGGAAATTTGAAGTAGCCAGATGTACGTGGATACATTTTGATCCATAAGATTTAAAGGTTGTAATAGTATAATAATTTTGATATTTTATTAAATATACACTTTACCTGCATGTAACCAAGGTCGAGAAAATTATCTTGGCTTGGTAGCCTGGGAAACATTTTAGCAAGGTTAAAATTTAAACCGTGTTCGTGTATTTAGCATTATATTTTTGATACAAGAAAGAATTAAAATTACATTTCTAGTGCACAACCCTGAATTCAGCTTGCTGGAATGTACTTTTATGAATCCTGATTAATGGTGTTATTAGCCAGTATTTTATTTAAATGTCCCAAACCTGATTAATTTAGTTTATTCTGTGTATCAAGAAAAGAGAAGTAAAGTTCTCGTGATGAGGTTAAAACTTTATTGCCCAAGCGACCAACAAAACTCGCATGAATGAAAGAATCAATGTTATGAATATAAAATAAAAAACATCGAATATAAAAAGTTGTGGCACATTACCTTAGTTGTCCGTTTTACTGAATTATTATCTAATCAATTTCTTGCACAAAAATTGCTCCGTAAATCATTAATAGTCGTCGGAAAGTTACCAAAATAAAATCGAGTTTCCCATTCGTCCAATGTCCATAATGTGTTCACATTTTAATTGGCGGCATAATTATCAATATTGGGGAAATTGTAAAAGTTACCAAGATAAGAGCTGGTTAGGATTTGAAATAAAAGAATGTACAAATTATAACTGTCCCCGTGAAGGCGTTTCCATTTCTCAAAAAGTAATTTCTTCCTGTTCTGGTACAATTGTATAAGTCAAATTAAATTTGTGTGCCTATACGTTATAGTTACAGGGAAGGCAGCAAAGATTGCGTGATCACAAATTTTAAAATTATTTTAGGATTATTTAACTAATTGTGAGTAATAAATATTGTAACAAGTTCCTGGAATTCTATCAAAATGGAACAAATCCGCCACATATACGTTTTTTGCAATTTTTCTCAATAGTACTTTCAGAGAAGGTGCAATCTTTGTAATGAAAATCTTTTGCAGGTTTTTTAATACTGCTGACTATTATACTATTTGGAAAATATTTATGATACTGACTAAGAATTAAATATTCCACTTAGCTGTCCACGAGCCCCAGCAGTACAATATTTGTCCGCTAGTCGTAGCTGGTAATGAAGTAATAATTAAGCTAATTACACAATTGTTTGATTGGAGACCAATCCAATTATTTTTGGAAAGATTTAATTGGATTTCAATTATTGTTATGCTCGATTGCAGAAATACTCCTAGAAAGTGAAAGACCAATAGCGTTGTTGCTAATAAAATAAAATCCAATTGTCATTTTTGTTTTCCCGGTTTGCTTCCACGTTGAAATGAAAATAGAGGATCACCAACGGCAATAAAAATAATTACATGTTACGTGAAATATGTCAGCACAAATCTAAATTTATTCTTGTTTCCATAATGTTGGTAACCTTTGCTTTTGTTTACTGTTTGAAGCACGGAATGAAGTAATCTGCCGAGGTGGTAGATTACAGAGGCTTGGGCGCTTAAAATGGACCACTTTTGCAATTTAAAATATTCAAGTACACATTTTTTCTGAACGGTTTGTGGTTCCAATATGGTAGCCCTGGTTCTTAACTACAGGCCTGCAACAGCGCTTCTTGGATTCATACACTTTGTCAACAAGTGTGTGGGGAATCTTGTTCCACTCTTCATTTAGACATTTCCAAAGGCCTTCAAAGGTAGTTGCTTTTCGTTTCCAGATCGCCTATTTTATGAAGCCAAACCGACAAAAGTGCATGTGGCTAATGTCGGATGACCTTCCTGGTATTTTTGAGTTTGAAACGATTTCAGGTCAGCCATTTTTCCCTAATTCCAGTGAAAATTCCTGGGTTTTCTTGGTGGCATGAGAAAACGCGGAATCGTGATGAATCTAGACCTTCCATTCCTCTCCGGGGTACAATTTTGGAATTTCGTTCATCACTATTGGCTGCAATACATCTTCCACAAACCTGTTCGCGTTAATCTGAACTTTAAGGGGACTTCATAAGCGGTTGGACGCCACGACCGGAAATGGCTCCTATGACCATGAACTACTTACCAAATTGCTTATGCACCCATCTCGATGGTACTGGCTCTCCGCTTTTAACGTTGCAAATCCTTCTTTTCCCTTGATAATAATCAACTCTGAAGAGCGCTTCGTCAAAGGTGACTACATACTCACCTTTATCTATAGCTAGGCGCCCCACATACAGCTTTCGTACATGCACTTCCGGTTTTGGATATGGGAAGGCGTACGAACATGAACCTTGGCCTTCTTTCGCTTTTGGAGCTGCAAATCATCCTTTAAAATCCTCCCAACAATTATTCTTGACAGTCCGGCTCGTTTGGACATGTGTGGTTGACTAGGTGGTGTTTCATTTGACGATATATGCCATTCCCTTCAGATAACCTCGTTGGTCCGTTTTGGACGTGGTCGATTTCGCGGAGGAAATGGGAGACCATGAGTCCTTGCTTGCCGCCCATTACCTTCCCAGTGGATTACTCGATGAACTGATGTCTTTGAAACATCATGATTCCGCTTTTTCAACTGTTTAACTAATGTTGTTTCCGAACAAGGTTGTTCAGAAACGTATTTTACTAGCACTTCAATTTCTACTGTCAATTTCTTCGGCAGTTTTATTCAGATTTACTCGAAAATTTAAACAGTTAATTAAAGATGTTCAATAAACATCTACAAAAAGAAATTATTTGATTCGGATTTGCAAGTTAGCGGAACGACGCCCGCCAAAATGGTCCATTTTAAGCGCCCAAGCCTCTGTAGAAGAAATTATTTCGTACATTTCTTAAATATTTGAGTTGACACGTTAAAATAACGCAATCATTATTTAATATTATTACATTATTTTTTCATTGAGAGATTAGGATTTCAATATACAAATTGAAAAAATAAAATACTCAATATATATTTTAATTATAGTCTGTTGAGTATGCGAAATGTTCAAGTGACACGCCTACTTTTCTGGGAATTTTAGTAGAAATCCTACATCGGCTTGGCCACAACACATATGATTGCGCAGCGTAAAGAGAAAATTCCAAATTAATGTCCGTTAATTAAAATTCTGCAGGCAATAATATTGTGTATCAAAGCTTTGTTATTGATTCAGAATAAATACTGCAAGAAAATTGTACACTATGAACCGCCACAATTTAGCTCATAAAGCTATAAACATAATACTCTAGAATTCTGTACAAGAACTCAACGGTAAGGAGATGGGTAGACTTAAATCTTGTATTATTCCCACAGATAAAAAACGCTTCCGCAGCTAGTTTGTTCTCAAAACACTATATATAAATCTGATAAATTAAAATGTATAAGAATATGGTCAATTGTGATGTTAGCACACTTAAACAGACGATTAAATCAACTGAATTAACATATCGAGGGCGGGCATTCAGAAGGGCGTAAATCCATTCCGCCACAAAATGCGGAGACGAAGGTATACTTTGTTCAATTGACAAGCAAGATGTAATGTAAATACATGTTACATTTTGTGATTAGTGTTCTTAAACACTAATCACATCACTTATAATCGAGATTCATGTCCTTATTTAAGTTTGCATATAAAACGTAATATTCACAAACTAATACAGTCGTCTCGTCTAATCAAGAATTAAATTATAATTGTAAATG
>JAHZMV010006604.1:0-10038 GCA_027743765.1 Coecobrya sp. COE2
GTCATTTAGAGGTCAAATGCAGTAAACATACAAATTTTAGCCCCCAAATCTCCGGCTACCTATTTGAACCGTTTACAATGGCTCGTTTTTATTATAAATGCTTGCAATTTTGTTTTTACATTTCTCCCTCAATTGTTCGAAAATGCATCCGTTTATAATAAAAAAAAAATAAAACTAGTTTCATAGGCAACCCCTAATCTGCAAGAGTAAAAAATATAATTTCAAGTTGATCATCATAATATATTCCATAATTCCAACATATATTTTCCTAACGTTAACGTTAGGAAAATTTTTAAACTAAATTATACGTATATGAAACAAAGTGTAAATATAATATTTTTCATTGCATCTCCAGATTTTAATTGCATTTCTCTGTTTTTTATTTCAGGTTTGTTATGCATGGTACCGTTTCAGTAGAGTAGAGTAAAGGAACAAACGTGTCAATGTCGGGAGCAGTAAGAAGAAAAGTTGCCTCCTGCAGTGTATCTCGGTGGGTGGTCACTGATATGGTGTTCTTCTGTTGCACTCAAATGTATCCAGCATTGAAATAAATTATTATAACATGAACACAAGCCTTTACCGCTTGTCATATTAGCTGTGAGTGAGCAAGGTGAACGTGGTGGGGCATTATTCATTGATGATGCTAATTCAGTTAATATTAATTGATATTTTGATTGACGGGAGCTAAATGCCACTAATTACAAAGCGAAAGGCATAATTATAAATTCGATTCAATATTTAGAGTGACGTACTCACCGTTGGCGGAAAATAATATTTTAGCAAACTGGTTTTATTAATGTTAAAATTACACCTACATACTCTTACAAAGGTGTTGACAGATTTTTTGCAAAAGTATTTAAAAATTCAGTTTGAACTATTTACAACGAACGAATTGAAAATCAATATTTCGTAGAAATTGTTCGGTAGAGATCACAGAAGTTACTCCAATATTACATACGATTTACACTGGTTGTCATCAAATAAGCCGTCATTTTACACCTGAGTAATTACACCATCTAGATATGATATTGGACTCGTAGGCAATGAAGAGCCCTCTAATAGTAGTCAATGAAAGTGAGAATGTACACCAACCTATCTAGTATATTTCATGCAACTGTAATAATGAAAATACATATGTGCGCATAAAATAAAATGAAACTTGAATATTCCATTCAACTGAATCAATTATTTCATGTAACATGACTACGACAACCTCATCTCATTGAATTATTCATAAATGTACATAGAATGCATCCTCGTTTGCTTTTCCCCCGCTATGCTTTCCTCTCCTAAGACAATTTCTCGCCCTCAGTACAGCTGCCTGCTGCATACATCTGAAACAGACAAAAATCCATTATTATTATAATTTTCAAATATTCTATTATTACAACAATTAAATGCTAGTAGAAAATACGATTTAATAAGCGATATCTTATACCAACTTTTGAAGTAGGATCAGCATTATAAATCCATTATAATGGCTCACTTTAAATGCTGCACAATTTAAACTACAATATACTTACATTTCGTCATTCCCCGAGAATAGAAATATATTCCAAAATGAAAGCTTTTCTGCTAAACATAACTTTTAGCTAATATATTACATCCGGCTACATAATTTTATTTATCAACTTTTTAAGTAAGCATATAAAATATTATTTCAGGTCGTGCATCATCATCTAATGACTAATTTGAGAACGTATTTTACTGAAATCAGCACTGTCGTTAATATTAAATGATACCCTTATTATTGTGCCAAGAGCAAAAATAATTCCTCCCTCGTCTCAGCATTTTAATAAATCCAGTGGGCGGTTTTTAAAATTTTCATTATAAACGAGTCTACGTATTTTCGGTTTAAAAGCGGGTTTGATGGGATAAAAATGTCTATCTTTGAAGAAAAAATATTTGGAAGTCCTTTTCCGTATTTCGGTTGGTGGTATCCGATACAAGAATGATAAGATTATTTTCCAACTAAACCGTAATGTCATTTCATTATGAAAATTACTCTTTGCATGTTATCACATTTTCCGGGTAGCCTATTGGCAGAATTATACGGGTTTGTTCAGCTTTAATTTCTTGATTACTGTCGATTTCAAAGAAATCATTTCATCTGGCGTTTATGGTTTTGGAGCAGAAGCATCTGTTTAACAGTTAAAATTTTATTGCTGACCCCTTGGTACAGCATGCCATGCATGGAGACAATAATTGTTACTGGATGAACATGAACATATTGCATGATACTTTCAGTTTGAGTATGAATGAATAAATAAGAATGAAAACTCCCGTGGAGTGTTTTTGGTGGAAACCTTATTCATTCGTGTCTGCTATCTGATGCATGAAAAGTGTAGCATTCGTTTAGTTGGGTGGCTTTATCGCTCTATTATCCAGAATTCATACGGTTATAACGAATGCGTTTTATATTCATTGAGAGCAGCAAATTAGTAGACAAGGCAAAAATGTACAGTAAAAATTATAAACTGAAGCCAATTTTTATAGGTAACATCCAAATCCCAATTTCCAATAGCTGCATACTGATTTATCCAGCAATGCAACACAACATATTTTCAAGTTCATCAGAATAATTTAAGTACAGCATACATATTCTCAAAATTGGTTATCGCGTTTAAGCTAATGTAGACGTGAATCAAAGTGTGCAAATATAATTGGGTGTTTATAACTTCATCCAATAGAATGTAAACAGTTTTTTTCGATTCCTGGTATTTAAGGTTTATCGAGTTAATAGAGCTTTGATAGAGAATAACGTGTCAGTGTCAGAACGAGTGAATGGAAGAACGGTCTCCCGTGGTGTCTCGGTGGGTGGCCACTTGGTTCTCATAATGCACCCAAATGTGCACACATTGAACGAAATTACTTTACTATAAAAACAACCGTTTTTGGATTGTCATGTTGGCTGTGAGATGACAGGGTGCAAAATGATACGGCTTGATTCATGTAAAATGCTTCGTGGATGATGCTAATGAGTTTAACATTAATTGATAGTTTTATTGATAGAAACAACTTGTGCTAAAATATTTTGAGACACCTAATTCTCATTGCCATATGATTGATTGTTGAATATGATGATTTTAGTATTTAGGTAATCAAAATATTACTTAAAAGATTTTACAAATGCGTGGATAATTTCTATCAAAAGTGATTATGTACTTAAAATATAATTTTCGGTTGCCAGAACAAATTAATATATCCCAATTAGCTTACTCATTAGTCTTATTGAAATACTGAAAAAATTTGTTCAGCATGATTTAAGTTTCTGAGCTATTTTTATTGCATTTTTGAAATTCATTTCACTTACTGCTTATGTAAAATTGCAAACATTTACAGCTAAGAGCATGGCATACCTACAATAACGATATATAAGTGAAGTAAGCGTGCTGAATGACATATGCTGATTTAATGTGTCTGGAAAACGGGTTTTGCTGCTGGTCAGCATTTGCAATTTCCTTTTAATTGTGTGTTTGTCTCAAAACAAAATGTTATAGCAGCCAGTCATGCATAGAGAATAATAGCTGCCACGATGATGAAGACAGTAATAAAAAAATATTTGGTGCATTCTGCTTACTGCAGTATTTGGCCCGCCAACACCAGACAAACCGGATCAGTTCTTCACCATTGTCGCAAACATTGATATTGCTTGTTACAAAAATTGTAGGAGTTAAAAAATGGAAGAAACCTACTTCCAATATTTTGAAGAAATAAAAAACGAACATAACTAACCCATTACAATGCTAAATACTTACAAACAAGTTACCTACGACTTTTGTTAGTTTTCATGCAAAATTTAATCCATCTTTTCTGCCCGATCATTTCATCACCAAGGCAGTGAATAAAGTCATTCTGCTCTTGTCTAGTGATATAATTATAATTTTGTTTCGACATTGTAAGAGATTCACACTCTATGAACGGCCCCAAATAATATTCGTTGTAACCAAAGCACACAAAAATTTACATAGTGTAAACAGGTTTATTGCTATAGTTATTTAATTCACACTAATTTGATAATCACCAGATATACAAAAGCGAAATGCTGGCGATTATTAACAAAAGCTGAGCCATATAGAAATTAGTCAAATATAATTATTCATTTTAATTGCTATAAATTTGAGCGACCTTTTCCATGCAACTTAAGCATATTATTTTCGATATTACAAAAATAAATTTAAAATAAGGTCGTTTAAACCGTTGAAACTAAAAGTTTACAGTTTATGTTTTTAATTGCTTCCCAAAATCATAAATGCAATGGCATATTTTCGAGGAAACAGAAAAAAGTTTTGTAAGGAATTGTCCTGATTGCATATCGAAGTTCAGGGAAATTTCACCTTTTCATGATGACAACTGCCGTTGCATTGTATGCGCTGAATGGTATAAATATTTGGGGAGTCATTCAGGATGCACGTAACATACTTTGCTAGCTCTTTCACTCAAACCTTTGTGTTAATTCACCACCAATTAAAAATAATACCGTTCCATATTATTCCGTTTTGAGGAATTGTTTGCTCTCTTTTACAAGTAAATTTTCAGTAAATTATTTCTGAGGACCGGAAAGACACCATTTCCTCGCGGATCTCGTCCAAATCCCTGAATAAAACCAACGTGTTATTCAATAATGAAATACAAAATATATTTGTCAATGAACAAAACAACGCCGCAGTTAAACGTCGTATGACAAATTTTTAAACCAACAATATATTACTTTCATTTTTATAATAATAATTATCCGATTATTGGAAGAAGTAACAGTCAATAGTTAAATATAGACATTGATAATAACAGGATATGTATGTCGGCAATTTACTTATTTTGTCCGAAGCTCCTGTTTTCTTTACAATAGTCTGCTTAACCCAAAAATTTGTAATACAAACATTTTAAAGCAAATCCACTAGATTGTATGAAGTTCTTAGATTCTCATTATTATATGCATGGCGTGAATTGACGCTAACTGAATTTTACCAAAAATATTTATTTTGGGCAAAAACCATTTTCCAACAGTTGATGTAGCGATTTTAATCCCTAAATATAATCTGTCATGTACATAAACAATTATTACTGGCGAACCTTACCTTTATAGTCTGCGTTAAACATTAAAATGAACTCTCATTTTAATACATGATTTGGGCTTGCAAATAACCTACAATTGTATATGATTGATACTTTGAAATTTACCTGGAAACAAATACGGTTTCTTAGTTTATTCCATCAAAATAACTATCCAGCAGCCTCATACTGCTTAAAGCTTCACTGCGGCAGGTATTCTACAACAATTATGAGAATTGCCAACAAAGCTGACAATTAATTTATGACAAGTTTCAAATGAATCAATTGACATTTTTTATATCGAAGTTATTTTCCCCCATCTTAACATGAAGAAGTTTATTGTATTTTCACACTACACTGCAATTTTATATCGTTATGAATTTTCACAAATATTTTTTTCTTGTTTGCTTTATTCTTTTGTATTATTTCCATGTTGCGCAAGTGCATTAAGTATAACAGGTTAAAACAAATTAAAAAGATAATAAATAAGATGACCCGTTTGTAGTCTAGACAAGCATATGAATATAATTAGCATTTTTAATAAAAAACAGAACCGTATGGTGGTTAATTAGCGCTCCTGTATTTTACTTCATTTGGTATGCATAACTCGGCGAATAAAGTGATTTAATACGTCACAATTTTTTTACCATAGAGTTCTTCTGGCATTTACTGTTTTGCTGTAGAAGCATTGATATGGCCCTTTAAATTTTATTTTCTCCCATTGGTACACCTAGCCATGCACGCAAATAATAATCTTCACTGGGTAAACATAACACATACAGAGCTTGATTATGAATGCATGAACAAAAACTAAAACTCCTGTGGAGTTTGTGCTGGAAATCTTGTTGTTTCATTTCAGCCAAATTATGCGTGCAAGCTGAAGCTTACGTGTGGTTTTGTCGCTATATTGTGCTACTATCAAGAATCCAGAATTCATGCTAATTTGTTTTATTATTCAAAATAATATGCACATGAGTGGCTATTTTTTTCGCAAAATTTGTAATTTTCCTAAAAATATAGGGGTGCATAACTTTTTGTTATTACTCCAAATTAATATATCCAAACCATTTTACACACTAGTAAATTAAGCACTGAAGATCAAGTGACTTATTTTTTATTAAATTTTACGCGACCCTCAAAGCGAACAAATAGGCTACGTTCCTTGAGTTTCATTTTGACTAATTTGACATAATCGTTCTCATGATTTTCCGCTTCGTTCATTCCAAACTTATCCAGCTGTAATGGTTTCGAAGGTGTTGTGTAAAGCCAAAACCATTATTTCACGCAGTAACAAGAACAAAAACGTCGTACCGTTTTATTCGTCAGACGTTCACTGCGAAAGCAGTGAGCATCTTGCTGCCTTTCAAAACAAAAAAACATTTTGCGGATTGAAAAATTGTATCACTACGAAAACAACTAATTTCATTTCTTCACCTCACATCTATATTGGCTAGCTGCAAAATCGGCCGGCATTGGTCCTGTATGCTGCTGGTGTAGTAAATAATACACAATGTGATATTCTTGCTCACAATTTCTTGCTCACGTGCTAACGTGAGTATCCCACGATCCGACAGCTTTGGGAACCCCATGATTTCCCAGAGGGGGGTAAATTTCAAAAACGTGTCCAGGCTGACTTATTAAAAACTTCATGGTTCTTATTTATGCTCACTACAAAAAAATGTATCGCGTGCAAAAATGCTCATTTTGGTTGACAGTAGTTCGACAGTTCACCGGTTCATACAAATTCTATAATTCCGAAAATTATATACATTATTATTATTACTGTGACTGACCTAATGCGATACTTCAAATTACATAGTAGAAATGAAGCCAAATAACATAGCTTGTGCAATGGTTACAAATACCTAATAAGAAGTCAAAGAATTGGAATCCAATTAACCATAATAAACTGATTTACATGGCTCGATGTGCCGAGCTAAAATAGATTGGGAATTACACATGTTAAAAATATGTTATGTGTCGGGGCTGCTTTACATTTTTAATAAAAGGGTACACTACTGTGTTTGTTAATTAACCGACAAATCTTCGGTTTAATTTGGTTCTTCCTTCGTTTTAGTATTTTAATAAACCGGAGGGCGTTTCTTATTATTTTTAAAATAAGCGAGTCTACATATTTTCTGTTTAAAATAGGTTTTATGGGACAAAATATCTTTTACAAATACAAATTAGTTATTTATTATATATTAGTATGTTTCGGTAGTCATATTTCATCGTCATGTCAGGTCATACATCGCCAATGCAATTGGGCAACAATTTGAAAAATGTTATATTAGTTATGCATTATCTTGCCTGTATGAGTGTACGTAATGAAACAAAATCAATCTAGTTTCTTCGGCGAAGGTTTCCATCGAAATGCTGCATACTAAATAATACAACAGATGATTATCAGTTGATTTGATAGTTTTATTGTTTTCGTATGATTTTATTGTACTTTTTAACTAAGTTGTGTACTTCCTAAAGCGTAATTAATAAATATATGAAAATAATTACAGTGCATCATTTGCTAATAATAAAGAAGAACCAGATTTACAGCATGTTCAATCATATTCTCTAGAAAATTTCGGGTGGAATCTTCATCAAATCGTGCAGATGCATAATAGAAGGACACTGGCATTTGAGCATTCACATGTCGTTTCCAAATCTTGTATTCTAAACGATGTGTAAACCTGTCAGTTTTCAGGGTGATTCTCCAGTACGGGTATGACCGTCTCGACCAGAAGACGGTTGTCAAATATTTACTGAATGCGTATAATCTACAAATTGTTGGAAACGTCTGGGAAAATACTAGGTACTCAAGCACGGTAATCAAAGAAAGTAAAATGTACAGCGGAAAGGGAAATAATTGCCATCCTATAATAATAATCCAGGTTCCCAAAACCATTATGACAAATCCCGTACTAACCAGCAAACCCGCAAGAATTCTAGTTCCTGACATTCCCATTTGACATACACATCGTAGTTGTATATAACATCTGACAGCATTGCCGTTTTGTGCCTTTGTAGATATGCGCTTAAGTTGATAAAAAATAAAATTAAAACATGCCAAGGCTGGCAATAATACTAAAGTACATGATCGACCAACTTCAATTGCACCCCAATTAGTGAGAATTTCTCTCATAATGACGATCGGGATTTTCCAGTTTGTATAATTTTTTAACAACTTGTTTAAAACGTATCCAACCGGATCCAGATTTGTGGTAACCAACATAAGCCCCGTTGTTGAATTCGTGGATAGAAGAATTACAATTGCAAGCATTGAGAGTCCAACGGTGTCTCCAGTGGGATCTTCACGCCATCTCTTTTTCAGCTCTACCATGAAAATATTATTTGATATATTATATCCGGTATTATTTTATTAAAACAAGTTGTGCGTTACCTCTAAGAATTAGTGCTGTTGTCGGGATACTTTGAGAAACATTCGTTGATCTTTTCTCATTCCATTGATTTTTCTCCATCTTAAACAATGTGTTGAACGCAGCTTCATATACGTCGCTTCCATGTTTTATAATTGTTAGGTTGATTCCTATTACAATTACAGCGTGACAGAAAATAAGAAAATTTAAAAACAATTGAAATAGAGGCACGGAACTGCACTTGCTGAATTTGTACTCAAGAAAAGTGTATAATGGAAATATTATGTGTACAAAGAGTGGTATAAACGAAAAATAGAATCCAATTAGGTTTCGCCAATTTCGTTGCATTTTGTAATTTTCGCGGCTAATTTCCATGGAAACTGCATGACTGTATAAGTGCTTAACGAATATTTCGTCGTTCAACTTAAATGCTTTCCAAAATAAGGGCGTTGGCATTTTAATTTTTCGAAATGAAAATCCTATGCGGAAATGAGTGAGTTGGATTTACACTATGACAACCCGTTCTGCTTCCTGAACTGATATGAATATGTGACATCCATGTGTAAACCTGAAAAATAAGTTTTGCATAAAAAACTTAATATTTACCTATACGGGAAATACATTTTTGTATTTAATTTAAAGTTAGCTCAAATCACTCCATCATAAATCCAACAACAACGTAACGTTAAATTCTGGTTCCGTAAATACTTCGAACATGTATAGTTGCAGTTTACGGTGGGCATAAACATTGCAAAATAATTTATGAACGTACCCCAGTCTTAAATAAAACTGGAATCATCCGTTCAATAATAATCAATATCTTGACCGAATTTAATGTATTTTAAATACCCACTTATTTTTCGTCCGTTTTAATTAGGAATCATATCAAAAATTTATTTTAGTTAAACCATATACAAGTGGATGACATTCAAAATTACTTCATGAATTTTTAATGACCATATTTCAGATAAAGCTCCGTTGCATTTTAAATTGAATTGCGATAATATTTTCGGGAACCAAATCTGAAAAAAGTAACAGGCTAGACAATGAAGTGAGCCAAGTGGTAATTACTCAAATATGTTAGAAAATATACCGACGACGAAATATATCCACTAACCCATCGTCATCGTCGATATTGCTGTCTCTGATATTTTGTTCTGTAATTAAAATAGCATTTGGTGTCTTTCAAATCTATAGTTTAGATTATATTAATATTGCTACCAATTTGCTCATTTTATGCGCAAAAATGGAGTGGAAGAATTTTTAATTTAGAAACAAAGACAAACAAGTCATCAAGTTTGTTTAGCTTATCTGGAATTCTATCGTCGAATGCATTCCTTTTAGAAAAAAGCGATCCACTAACGATGTCGCAGACTAATGTGCCTTCTCTTAAATGGCTGATCGGGGGGTTATTACTCGGTGCATTAGTAGTCAGTAATGCGTACAGAAACGAAAATTTGTATGAAATGATAGCCCCCAGAATTGAATGTATATCATATACATACTTTACATATTGTGCAAAAACTATATGAACCAAGCATTGTTGGTGCAATAGTGGCGATAGGAGCTTTCTGAGGAATGATCGGCGAAAGAGGGAGCGTGCATAATCAAC
>JAHZMV010006605.1:0-15020 GCA_027743765.1 Coecobrya sp. COE2
AAGCTAAAATGCTTGGTGCCTGCTTGAGATTTCATTTGTGCAAAAAATTAAAAACAGGGTTTTAATCAGCGAAAAAAACTGAACAAAACTTGCCATTTCGTTTTCCCCTACATTCTATGCACCTGACGGATGTCCCTAGTAAGCTCATAGAAGGCTAGCTAAGGAGTTCAGTGACTTTCTAGTTTTTGCCGTTTTTACATCTGTGTAAACAGAAGTTCCACAACTACTGACGGTTATCCATGTGCAGTTAAGGTCTTAGGTCCTCTTCTGCTACAGAAATAATGTCAGAATCGTGTTTTCTATATTTTCAATACTAATGAGTTTACTTAAAACTTTTCTCCTCATCCGCGCATACTGAAAAGAGAATGTTTACCGTGTCCACCAGTTTAAAAAAATGAATACCTACCATCTTGAAACTTTGGTATGGCATAGATGAACGAGCATGTATTATTTAGACATTGTTTTAGAAACACGAGTTATTACATACTTTTTGTTTGTATGGCTTTTCCCATTACCCCGAAGCTACAAAGTCTGAAGAAATGAAACGTTGGTAAATGTAACGTTTCGCAAAGAAAAAAGAGCAACGCGATGAAGAAAAAAGTTCTGGGGGAATATAAACTCCCAAGAATTATAAGATGTTGCACAGGGAGTAAACTTTTTATAAATCGAAAATTTACTTTCGTATTAGGTAAACATTCCTCGATTGGATTTTTATATTGTCACCAGTATCCATATGTTTTGGTGAAAGATCATTTTTCCCATTTTTACGATGTCGGATTATCCAACGGTGTCTAGAGAGAAGGAGAACTTCCATAAATACTGGAGGACAGATTGCCCTAAGGAAACTATGCGTATTCGAATGATACAACATACATACAACATGTATTCAAAAGCAAATGGCAAATATGGCTCTAACGTATTTGGCTTTTCAAGTCCTTTAAGATTGAGACAGAAAGACATTTTTGAGGAGAAGGGAGCTTTATGTTGCGAGGAGAAAAGTCTAGATAATATACAGAGCATAATCAAACCCTGTCGTAATTTATCCGCCCCTGGAGGCGTATATAAATGTAGTTCCACTGTGGTGGTGTATATAACAGTACATGTTAAAAGCTGTTATGTAGGCATGCATGTACATTTAATGTTTTCACCCTAGTTTGCTTCACTTGGTGGAACGATAGCTGTCCATGTATGGAATATCCATGAACTGGTATAAATTTTTAGTTTGCAAGTTTTGTATGAGTTAATTTATGATAATGACTTATGAAACATGGAAAAGACAAGACGATGACTTTCTGACTAGTTAAGAGTAGATAGATAATAGTAGTAGTAGCTGTACTACTGCCACGTAGTACATCCGTGATCTATTCCCACATAGCTACTCTGGTTCCCTGAGGGAGCTTCCTTTTCGGTCGCAAAAGGATGAACATTCCATGAGAAATCAAACTATGAATAATTCTATCTTCCTAAAACTTGTATGATAAGTTGAGAAAGTAATTCCAAAATAACGCTTCAAAGCACAGCAAGAGATGATCCCATTTTCGGAACTAATAATGCTAAAATCAGGGACATCCGAACAGCAATAATTTGCGAATTATTTAGTTTATTATCAATGTCGTTGCCAAGCTTGGGATTGTTTTTAGCGTTGTGGTTCTGTGTACTTTCATGAGAGGAATGATGACGTTCGTTTGTTGTCATTCCGAGTAGAGCCCCATTCTTTAAAGAATTCTTTTTATCCTATTCAACTATACTACCATTCCATCAGCATCACAACGAGCCAAGCACAAAACGAACGTAACAGAAAATTTGCTGTTTTTAGAGAGTTTAATTTAAAATAACTTCCTGAAATGAGTTTGCTGTTTGTGCAGAGTTTGATTGGAGGCACAAAGTTTTCTCTCTTGAAGTAGCATTTACGAAGGTCGCATTAGATAAATTGAGTTCCCCTTCGCCTTACTGTATTCGAAAAAGTAGGCTTGGTTTTTTTACAAGTGGGAAATGCTTTGCGTGGACATCCATTAAACGGATCTATGAAAGTAAAGGTGCTTATTTTTTATTTTTTAAAGAGTTTTTTTTGTGTAGACATAATAAAGTGCATGGATGTGTACCGACCATCGACGTACCTACTTTCTTTTTATTTTGTACATTATCTTAAATACTTGTCCCATCACTTTTTAAAGGTTCAAGATGCATCAATATTGCAAACGGGATTGGTATATGGATGCGCACATGTGTACTCATCTTGTGTTAAGATTATAGTCAATAGTAGTATCGAAGGGGAAACACCATCACTTTCATTCGCTAACTCGATGGCTGTGAAACGGCAAACTAAACATTTTCTATTTTCTGCGCTTATTGCCTAACGTACATTCTATTGCGGTTTTCAAGCAGAAACCTTTTTCTTCATATTAAAAACTAATGGTAAAAGGTAATACGTTTAAGAAAGAAAAACTGTTTACTGGGGCATAATACGATTGTATTCTATACAATACACCACACCTTTAGCATAATATATTATTAGTGTAGCGGATAAAAATCAACAAAATACTCGTGTTGCCAATCCACGACAAATTCAAGTAGCCTTGATTGTTAGTAGGTTGCTTTATAGTATTGTAGCAGTAGTAGTAAATATGTAGTAGCGATAATGATAATACTGTAGTTCCGCTAATGTCAAACTATTATCTTATTTTTGCATCTTTTCTTTTTTCACATTTAGGTGATTACGCGTGATCGTGTTCTAATCTTAGCAGCGGATAGTCGACCGGCAATGGAAGAATGGATTCATAGTATTCGAACTGCCAGTAATGCCAGCTTTTACGAGGTAAATTTTACATGAATGTTTGATAAGTCCTACTTTTTCTGTTTTTGTTGGCTAGCATTGCAGAGTTGAGCTAGTATCTACAGCAGATAAAAAGCAGAAAAAGATAATTTAAATGTATTATTTTGATTAGGGTATATATACCTAGATATATATGTACCTATAATTAAACCAGGAATATGTAACTTCTCTGCTGTTTGTGTTTAGATTTTTTTCAAATTACTTAGCAAGCATCATTCATGATTTTAATATATTAATTGGTGATATTACAGTCAGGGGATCATTCACAGCTACTTTCTGGTGCACATATCTGGTATGCAACATCGCATGCACGGCCATCATACTGTAACATTTGTCGGGAACAACTCTGTGGTACGTTATTCAAAATTGAATTACTTTCTGTTATGCTATATTAATGATATTAATCACTTTGTGGGTGTAACTAGTACTAGCGCTTGTAAGGCAATTATGCAAATTGTAAGTCAGTGTGTTTGGTCCAAACTTGCCCCAACTGCATAGTTGAGTATGGAATGGAACTTCTAAAGGATGCAGAATCTACATTGTAGATTCTCCACATCCACTAGCACTTAAACTGGTATCCCTTTTAGGAGTTTGAATGTATAATGTATTAGTGTTTCAATTCATGGTTTGGGTCCTAGTAAAGCCAATTACAAGGATATTATATTGTTGTACACGTGCGGCAAAACAAGTACCCAGGATAACAACATTAAAGATTGTAATATCTAAAACAATGATGTATGCAGGAAGCAATACTCAAGATGGATTACAGTGTCGACATTGAAGACTATAGTAGCTGTGTATGCTCGCATCTGTAAATTTTTGTACCATGTTTGTCATTTTGGCTTTGTTTCAGGAGTGACATCACATGGGCTAAGTTGTGAAATCTGTAAATTTAAAGCTCACAAAAAGTGTGCATCCAAGGCCCACGCTAACTGCAAATGGACCACGCTTGCTTCAATGGGAAAGGATATCATCGAGGAGCCGGATGGAGTAAGAATTGTTTGCAACAGCAATTTATCATTTTTGAGTTCATGGCTTCATGCATTATAAAGAAACATTGAGCTGTGTCTAATGTTATGTACATAAATTTCTAACATCACGTTATTTCTTTCTTATTTTTACAAGATTTTATGAAAAAATGTTGAATGGAAAGTATAGAATGTATGTACATGTACGATGGAAAAAGTGGTATTACAGAAAACAAAATTGATATTACATTTTCAGACGCTTTCACTTCCGCACCAGTGGCTCGAAGGGAATTTGCCAGTATCAGCGAAATGTGATGTCTGTGAAAAAACTTGTGGCTCTGTGTTGAGGTAAAAATGTCCTCTTGTCGTTTCTCTGTTGTTGCATGCTATTTTTTGTTATTTGCATTCATACATGTCCTTTGCTTTTACTAACTTTCTAATATCAGTCGCTTTTATGTCCTTTTTATCAACACCAACTTTCTTCATTTCTCACCGTGTGTGTTTTTTCAATCTTTTTAGAAGTGAACGAACGATGGATACGGAAATAGAAAGTGTATTTATATTTTGTTGATTGGCAGATTGCAAGACTACAGATGCTTATGGTGTCGAGCAATGGTGCACACGGCATGTAAATCTCAGTGCCCAGTGAAGTGCCCAGTTGGAAAAATCAGCGTTGTTCCACCTACAGCGTTACATACGATCGGCAGTGACGATGCTTGGGAAGCAAGTCGGCCGCTTTTGGGATGTTCTCCACTTCTCGTTTTCGTAAATTCCAAATCTGGTGATCACCAGGGGCTCAAATTCTTGCGACGGTTCAAACAACTACTCAATCCAGCTCAAGTTTTTGATCTGATGAATGGCGGTCCCCGTCTTGGTCTCCAACTATTTAGGTAAGTTATATAAACTCCACGTAGTCACTGCCTGAACAAGTAGCAAATCAACATGATACCACACTACAAACATAAAAGGCCAATCCAATACAAATAATCTTGGATAGTTTATTTATTGCCCATTTTATTACACCTACATGACAGCGTGATTTTTGTAAGTAACGCAAAAATTGGATTTTTCGGTTCAACCAGAGCCCCCACCATGTCACGTTTGTTAAGCATTTATTGAATATAGGTACATTTGAATGCAGACTCCCTCCGATAACAATCCCTTGTATATTTATCTCTAAATAAATTGTAAATTCAGGTATCTGGTTTACAGAAGTGTATATAATTTAAATGGATGTTTTATTTTGTAGGCACTTTGAACCATTTCGAATATTGGTATGCGGTGGCGACGGTTCCGTAGGTTGGGTGATGAGTGAAATTGATAAGCTTGATATGCACGTAAGTAGATACCAATCTGAATATTGTATACATAATTTTTCATTGATCTACATTGTCGCTCACTAATGATAGTGTGGATGGTTCATTTGAATTCATTATATTATTCAGTAAGAATGTTTGCAATTACAGAGGCAATGTCAAGTAGGCGTTCTTCCTCTAGGAACTGGAAACGACTTGGCGCGAGTGTTAGGTTGGGGTGCTTCCTGTGATGATGATACCAACTTGTCGCATCTTCTGGAAAAATATGAAAAGGCAACCACGAAAATGCTTGATAGGTAAAACTCGTTTTCTATTCTTCCAATTAAACAATTGTCCCTATTATCACTGCTCCTTTGTCACCTTATCTTGTTCAATTGGAACCACAGAAATCATTACTCATTATATGAGCCTACACTATGTATTTCCATTTTCCTCAGGTGGAGTATAATGACATTCGAGAGGGGTGTTTTACTCAAACCAGCATCTTGTAGTGTTGGTATGCACAATTTGGAACAACAGAAACCACAAATTGCTCACTACGAAGACTCTGTTGTTTCTCATCTTCAAAACATTCTTCAGTCGGACCAACATCAAAGTGTAATCAGCTCAGCCAAGTAAGTACAACAATATAGAGATGCAATATTGTAAAATACGCCATCTTGGTACAGACAGTGGGTAGCATATCTATGATCAACTCCATTTATATGGCACAATCACAACAACCTTTTGCAAAATGAAAAAGACATGTCTCCTGCATAACGCTGCATTTTCACGTTGTCATAAGTGAAGATTCATGTACATCCATAATAATATATTCAAATGAGAAAGCTCATTCAATTCTACAAAGTACATATGGCCTATTCTTTTTATGAATGTCGGGTTGCAAGATGTTTGGCGTAGTTGTGGCTGTGGGCCGATATATGATGTGATGTTCATTTCGGCTGTGACTTGAACCTGTTTTCCTCATGTCACACATCCACATATACCGGAATTTTTCCACTTTCTCTCTCGTGTTTTGCATGCTGGTATTTTGAGCGCTTTACTTTAATAAAATGATAAATGTCAAACTCGTACATGTTAAACGAGAACAGGGAAACGACAGTTCTTATGCTATTTCAAATATTACCATCAAACGAAAAAAAAAGTGAAAATGGTTTAGCGTGAGCCGTGTTTTCACAGAGTGAGTGACTATATACTACCATATCTCTCGAGATGATGGAATTACGATCGCATATATGAAAAATGGGTTTATGTATATTCTTTTCATATTACAGTGAAGGAGGAAAGAGAAATTCTCGTGAAGGTGACAAACCTTCGTCAAGTATAATATTACACTCTGGAACATTGTATAATATTGTATGTGCATCTGAATTATGCGAACAACGATTATGGGATCATCATATAATTCCAACGAAGGCCGATCATTATACTTTCATGGATTGCTTTTAAGAAAGACCAAGCCCATATCCTATATATAACTCTTTTATTGTTAAAAGGCTCTAGGATGATATACAGACATGAATTTCATCAGGGGAAATAGTAACTAAACTATAAGATCTTACATACTTTTAATCTGATAGTTTTCCTTGTGTGCCTTTTATCCACAGTACCTTTTGACTCTATAATGTTTACTCTTTTCTCGTGAAATGTCTGCTTGCTTTCGGGAACTCTTTGTGAAAGTAGTTTTCTGGGTATACAATCATGAATACAACTGGTACTACTTTGATACATACATTTTGAAACAAAAGCGATAGCATTTTGTACTGCTCCACTCATCCAGTCCAGTCGGCTTTCTTAAAAGCTCCTTTCTCTTTTCTCTGTTGTTGAAGTTGTTGAGAGAAATTTGAGTTTTCATTCATGGATTTAGTTGAAAAGAGGGATGTTGATGAACATTGAATAAAAGAGGCATAATAATTCCCCTCAGGGTGATGTTCACATGATTCATTGTAAACGAGAAACACGTTGCCAACTTTATCAGGAGACTCAATGTTTTCTGTCGATCCGGGATTCAGGATCGGATTTTCTACATCCATACAACCATTTTGGCAGCCGTTGGAAACTTTTTAATTATTACACGTTAAGCAGCTCTGGATATGCTATGGTGGGGTAATGTGAGAACATGAACCAATTTTCTAAAAGTATGAAGAAATGATCGCTTAAAATATCCAAAACTGAAGCAGGGAAATGCAAGCACATGAAAATGTAAAAAAGCTGCCTTTATTACGACGTTACAGCGGTTTCTGTCTGCTTTCTTTAGCATTGTATACAACTTCTACATATTGTACTTACTAGTACATGTTTATAATATGAAAAAGGTTTATGTCTAAGGAATACACTTTATGTTATTATTATTGCTTGTTTTTGTTCGCATAATGCTTTCATGATTACTAAAGTGGTGTTTACTATTATGTTACTGTTACAGGGTCCTTTGTGAAACTGTTCGGGATATGATTGGAAAGCTGGGTACGTCAGCCGCTGATTCAGAGATTAATGAAAAGTGTGCCACGCTAAGCCAAAAGCTGGATTCTCTACTTCAAACACTGCAGGAGGAAACGGAGACGATGGGTGAAAGTACCGAAACTGAACCGTCAAGTCCTCATGAAGAGGAGGAAGAGGTTTGTTGAAAACCGCATTTAGTTATGCCTTCATCATTTTGCTTGACATTACTTGCTGCTTATGTATCCGAAGTCTTATGAATGTGCACACGTGTTTGCAAACTAAGTCTATAGACTAAGTATATAGCTTTATGTCCTTTAAATACACATCAAAGAATTTCTCCAAAACATGAGTATCCCGTGTGCAGTGATTACTTTCACTGTTCACGGATTAATTATATCACGCATTAATCCTGCTTGGCCTAGTCTCCTAATTAAAAGTGGTAGATGCATATTGGGGAAAGTATTTTGGAAATAATGTATGAACGTGTGGGAATGCCATTTGATTTAATTAGGATGTCCAAGTGGAGCCTGAAAGTACAAGTGATGAAAAGACTCAACAGGAAATACAATCTCAACCCCCACCACCGCCATCATCATCAAGTATATCAGCTCGTCATACAGGCCGAAAAGTTAGTAAATTTCGACAGCGGGAAGCCCTCATGTCCAGAGCAAATTCGTTGAAGAAAGCTGTTCGGCAAATTATAGAGCATGCAGAGAAAACTTTGGATGAACAAAACGCGTCCCACAATCACAAAATTGTTGTGGTTCGACCAATGTCTCTTACGGTTCAGCAACAAGTTTGTGTCACTGGAAAAGACAACCTTTTGTCTCCGGACCATGAATCGCCGTCAAGCAGAAGTGATAATAAAGCAGCTCAAGAGGAACAAAGGGAGGACAATTTAGGTACAAATATTTATGACAGAATGGTAGGCGTAGAAGCCGCAACATCTTCAGCCGCAGCTGCTTCATCGATTCTCTTTGTAGAGCAACCTTACTCAATTAACCAATGTGCCAGCAGTAGCGTTAGCCCGATTGACCCCAATGTGACCTTACCCGTGCCTAGAGTGTGTGGAGACCAAGCGAGAAAGCTTTCTAATGCATCGACGAATGCTAGTACCATTTCTGCAGAGGAGCTTGAAGATGAAATAGCTGAGCTAGACAAAGTTGACATTCCATTGATTGACGGAAGCGACAACAGTGATGAGCTGGATCAAATGCTTGGCAAAGTAGAAAAGGCAGTAGACGTTGATGTGGAAGCTGTAAATGTTGTTATAGAACAAGAGGGTGAGCTGAAGGTGTCTTTTCCAAAAATAGAAGTAGAATCCCCTTCCTCATCTGCTAGAACTCCAAAGGATTCAGATGACAGTGTGATAGAAGCTGATAATGACACATCGATTGGCCAAGATAGTAGCTGTGGTAGTAACAACAATGACCTATCAGGCGTGGGAACTGCTGTTGCCGCACCGGGAACGCTGGAAAGTGCTGGTGGACTACTGTCGGTTCCCGGATCCAAGGCCTTTCCTAGAGGGGCCAGTCCACGAGGGTCTCGTAGAATTTCAATGGGTTCACTGTTGAAACCGTTGGAAGTGGAAATTCCCACGAGCCCCAAGTCATCTAAAGGTGATCACTCGGATGGTGCTTCGTATTCTTCAGCTGCCAATTCTCCTTTTTCGTCGTCTGCCCACTCCTCTCCTAATAAATCCAGTTCTCAATACATGAAAAGAAAGACATTGCCTATTGTCAATCCATTAGTCAGCCACCCAGCATGGCCGGCTGTCGCTTCGGGTGGTGTCGTGAGCGTAAAGTATATATGTACCCAGTGTTTTATCTCATCTCTACAATTTTGGAAATGTTGAAATCAATTGTTTTTTCTGAACGTTCATTCCAGCTTCATGGGGGGTACAAATTTTTGGGGTGGAACGAAAGAAGGTAAGTAGGAATTCACTGATTCACCACCGCCCCTCCCCATTTCCAACACTAAAGCAACCCCACTTTTTTTCTTTTTCTTTAATAGATGATTACTTTTTGGCTCCTTCATTTGATGATAAAATTTTGGAAGTCGTAGCTGTTTTTGACACTATGCAAATGGCAGCATCAAGACTCATTAATTTACAACACCATCGTATCGCGCAATGCCATCAGGTGAAAATTACCATGTTGGGTGATGAGCCGATCCCGGTGCAGGTGAAATCCCATTTTCCACTTCCGTACATTTCTTACATGATTCAGGTTTTAAATGGGATTTTTTTGTTCTAGGTGGATGGAGAAGCCTGGTTACAACCACCTGGGGTAATTCGAATTGTTCACCGTAATAGGATGCAAATGTTGTGTCGAAATAGGGTAAGCTGTCACCTCTTGAAAAGTTGAAAGGATTAACTTGTATTTCATCAACATGAATATTCCTATAAAGTTGAGTTTTATGTCTTACATTGTAGGCTCTTGAGACCTCCTTGAAAGCTTGGGAAGAGAAGCAAAAACATTCTACTTTATCTCCAACTTCCACAGAACATGAAGAGGTAATTATACAGTTAGTATTTCAATCTGGTTAGCTATTCGTGAGCCTACTATCAATATTTCTCTGTTATCGGCTTATGTGTACTGTACTCTTCGTGTTGTGTTGTATGTGTTTATACTTTTGTCTGTAATAAATTTCAAGGGTTTGTGTAATGTAAATGTAGCTGGACAGGAAACGGCATTCCAAGGGGATATTCAGACTGAAATTTCGGAAGGAGAAACGGGGTGATGAAACTGATGCTTCCGTTGGAGACATCTTATCTGATGGCTTCAGTGAAGAATGTGGCTCTTCTGGTAAGCCAAATGAAATATGTATAAGCTACTGCAAATGCATGCTGCAGAGAATTCATGTTCCTTTTTGTGTTCTATTTGTTCCCCACAGATGCAAAATCAGTGGACAAGTGGTCATCTATCGAGGTTGGTGAGTGGTTGGAACACATGCAACTGGGTGAATACAAAGTAAGCTTCCTTCGACATGATATTCGTGGGGCCGAACTCCTTTCTCTTCAGCGACGAGATCTTCGAGAACTCGGAGTAACGAAAGTTGGTCACGTGAAGAGAATCCTGAAAGGAATTGAAAATCTGAAAAGGGATTCAGAATTCCTCGCAAAGTTTCCGTCGGCGGAAAATAAAGAAGCGGAAGGAGCAGCCATTCAAAAGGATGCTGACACAACAACGACGGAACCAAGATCATAAAAATCATTAGCTTTTATGTCCTGTTTCTCATCTTTAGTGTAGTAAGATTTTATTTCAGTTGCAATGTTCTCTTTATTTACTAGACTCTTTTTGGCAGATTTCGCCATATCATTATATAATATACGTATGTAGGTATGTTATGGTTAGTTATATGTAATTAAACTTTTGGTAGGAGTAACAAACAGCGAAAACGTTGTCCCTAAACCGTTCTTTTATATTGATTGTAACTATTCAGCATTCCATTAATAGAAAACAATATTGCGAGAATACTCGTGTGACCACTGAAACCGTTTGTCTTAGGTATTTACCACCTCCAGAGATTTCACATGTTCTCACGCAGATTTGCGCCGATTTTTTTCTTACAGATTCATTGTCACAAATGTATGTGTTTCATCAAGTATCAATTATAATATGTATATAAAATAATACAAATGTATCCAAAGAGTCCTCGTGAACCGGTATACAACATGTTTTGATAATATTTTTGTATGTATATTTAATAAGTTAGGCTTTTCTCCACCGTAATATTTCTCGAGTGCTAAAACGTGGTAATGTTTCTATATTAGTTATCATTACTATATATACAATATATACCCGAATGTGGTTCCCGAGTAGAAGACATAACCAGACACAAAGTAAACCGTTGGTTGACGGGTTTGTGTAGTGCCTTTATTTTAAAGGTTTTAAAGGTGTTTTCCATTGTGTGGAAATCTTATCAATCAGCAATGTATTGTATTTGTGTAGGAAAAAGTTTTATTCCGATAAATCCAAGAATAGTTGCAGTGTTACTTCTCTACAAAATCAATCTGTGATATGCAATAGCTGTTTCCTTTTCCATCTTTGCCATTGTAATGGATTAAAAACCATTTATTGCTATACATTTCATGTACACTAACTATTACTATAAATATAATAAAATGAGAAATGTGCTATCCGTGATAGAAGGTTTCCATTTTTCAAACTGGAGCAATCACCAATTTCGTTTGTCTTTAGGTGCATGACATAAATATAAGCTATATATATTAAATGCGTCATACGTACAACTATAGTTTTTTTAGGTACAATTACCAATGTCATTTGATGAAACGGATGATGAAGATTGAAGATTCTTTTATTAAAGAAGCCGTTTCTGAGTTTTAAGCAATTAACCTTTACATACCCACGTGCATTTAAAAATGAGTAGGGAATATGAACTGTTTCACATAACCGTCACAGTTTCTGTTGCAATAAACCGTTTACAGATAGTAATAGTTACTCGATATACATAATATTTGAGACACGCGTAGGAATTTAGCAATATTCACTATAGAATTTCGACTTAAGACCATCATCATTTTTATAATCTTTCAATCTTGGAATGCATTGGTAATAGTAAAATGGGAGTCATTTATAAAGCGTTAGGACCTGTGATTTTACTTGTGTTTATATTTGTGTTACAAATGATTGTATTTTAGTGTGTATGTAAGTATATCTTGTAATCAAGAACTACTGCTAGCTACAAGTAGGTTAATATGCACTCATGTTTGTGGTTATACTTTTCCAAGTAAATATATATAATATGTACTTTTAAAAATCAATAATTGTAAAGCTTTATTACTAGCAGAAACTCACGCCAAATTAAAATTGACACTGTTTTACAAGTTGTATTTTACCAAAAATGCAATTGCTTGACCAAATCGTAACCGTAATAATATTGATGTATTTTACGTCTAGCATTAATACGACTACAAACGCTTTCTCTGTTCTCCTTGAACAATTTGTTCGTAATTGTTCATTGTGTTTAATGAAATGATTACCTCAAAATAAAAACTTTACATGTCTACCAATAATACTTATTTAAGTGCCCTCTGTTTTGCAACATAATATAGCATGAATCATGCACCAGTCATTTTAGTAGAGATCATGATTACCATGAAGCTAGCTACATGTGTCCGTGTCCTCAAATGATCAGGGACAAGTTCTTGCATAATATTCGCTTTTGTATCAACAATCATGATTTCTCAGAACTATGCCGATATTGGATTGCGACGGATTATCGGGAAAGACAGACATGTATGTACATAAATCTACCAGAACTTTAATACATCTATATAATAAATATTTAAGTACTTGTACAAAAGTGTTTACAAATATGCAGACCATTGATACTCATACACAGCAGAAGCATCCAAAAAAGTTGTTTGAAGCAAAATTGGCGAAGGCAATGTACTTTAATAATATGAAAAAGCGAACACATGGTAAGAAATCGGCATCAGTATGTCCAGAAAATCTTGAGAAACCTGTTTATTGCATTTTTTGCTCCCTACTTCATTGTTGTTGATTATAGGAAATCAAAATATAGTGGAGATAAGACGCACAGACAATGAAGTCTGTAAAGCAGGTAGCCCACTATAGCGTGATAGTTCACAAAAGCTATCGTACATCATATCGCTTATATGAAATCATATAATGTATAAACTTGACATCATTAGACCTAGCTCTGGGTGTAATATTATTTCGGCTATGATGGGAATGTATGCAAGGTTGAGAATGCCAATTGGCCATTAAAATGATTGCTAAAAAATTTCCTACTCACTAGTCTGATATATGTATGAATTGCAGCGTTTGCTAGAGTTCATGCAAAGCGTTCAGCTTACCTGGTGAACCAACCCTTTAATGTAACATGTAATCTGGTCTTGATTCCAGTTGATTAAAGCTCTGCCAGCATGCCATCTTACGCTATTACAAATTCGCTTAGGTATGTAAACGTATCTGTTTGAATTTTTTTACAGTTTAGCTTTTGTCCCAACATTTCAGACCTCTAACAGAAAGTTAGTGTCTTTCTGACATGGCGAGCTACTAGACCCACAAATTGCCACTCACATCCAAATCGTAAAATGGCAGCAAAGGTCTTTCATCTTTTCTGTGCTTGTGCACTATTTTTTGCGCATTATGCACACGCACAAAGTACATCCAACGGAACCACCACTCAAGTTCCCGTTTTAGACCTCAAACAAATTCTGGAAATTGCAAATCCTACAGTAAGGACCACTCCGAATGAATCTACTACTGTGGCAGTTAATCTGACTACACCACAAGCTACCCCAATTACCAGCTCAACAACACCCTTACCATCGTCGACATCAACAAGTACCACTACTACCACTACCACCCATCCAACTACAACGACACCGAAAGCTACAACTACTACAACTGCACCAACTACAACGACAGAGAAAGCTACAACTACTACAACATCAACAACTACAACAACAGAGAAAGCTACAACTACAACGACAGAGAAAGCTACAACAACAACAGCAAAAACTACTACTACCCCACCTACTACTACATCTACAACAACGGTTGCATCTACCGTTCCTAGTTCAACAGGAACAACACCAGTAGTCCTCAAAGAAAGTTCACCGGTGGCACATGAAACACCCACCAGTACAAATGGAATATCATCCACACAACCAACCGCAAGCAGCATTTCAGTGGCTTCTGAAAAGCCCATCGTGCTTTCACAAAATGTTCCTAACATTGCCCCAGAGGCTCTTCGAGAACCAACTACGACTACAACTGAGGCAACCACTACCACTCCAGAACCTATACGACTTGGACCAATAGTTAAAATTACACCTGGTGAAATACAACCTGCGGTTCTACGATCACGAGGTGGGAAAAAATATTATGCTTTCCGAGGAATTCCATATGCAAGTCCCCCCATTCATTTCCAAAGATTCAAAGAACCAGGGCCTGTCGCTCCATGGTCCGGCGTACGAGTTGCAACGTCCTATGGACCTTCATGCATTCAATATAATATTTTGACGGAAGAAATTGAGGGAGAAGAAGACTGTCTTCATATGGTATCTGATTATCTTATGATTCAAATTATTATCTAATCTTTAACAAATTCGTAATGATTTTTTTACTTTCTCCAACAGAATATATTCACACCGGATGTAAGTGATCATATTAATTAATTAAATTCATTTGATGCAATAACTTTCACTCTACTGATACTTCTTTCTTTATACATAGCTTCCTAGTGCCAGAAATAGGAAGAGGGGACTTCAGCCATATCCAGTTATGGTATTCTTTCATCAAGGTTTGTAAAATGTGAACTATATTATTTCACTGATTATATAAATGTTCGTTATTTTGAAGTGTAATTAAATTCGTTGATAGGCGCCTTCATGTTTGGTACGAGCAGCGATTTTGAAGAGAAGTATTTCATGGACCAACCAGTTGTACTCGTGACAGTCCAATATCG